>VXCM01001876.1:0-10414 GCA_014773175.1 Lucifuga dentata
TGTTGTAGTGATCGTATGTATGCAGTATATTGTAGTGATCGTATGTATGCAGTATGTTGTAGTGATCGTATGTATGCAGTATGTTGTAGTGATCGTATGTTGCCTACATTATGGAGACAGTTTGATGAATACCGTTTGGCTTATTCATCCAATCCAGCAATAACACTACACCTCTAACTCAGTAATTTACAATCATTATAGTCCTCGGCCAAAAATAACCTACCGGTTGCATTAACAGTAGCAATTATTAGTGAACTCATTACACCAAAGTACATAACTCGGATAAAACCAGACCACCATGCCAAGTCGTACATAAGCTTTGAAAGCTTTTCATCACAGTCAAAAGGCCTAAAATACTTTTTTTTTTCATATCAGCTAGCATTTTGCTCGTTAACGATGTTGTTTCATTGTCTCTGACCAACGGACCAGATGATCACAGGGATTTGCAGGCACTGTCATCAAAGTTGCATGACATATTTTCAGTCGAATCAAATAGCTGACACACTGATACCCACAACATGTGTTAAATTGACCAGGATACACATATTGTGTTGAGTGGCATGAACAAATATACATACTATGTTAATTTTAATATTACACTAAACTGTGTAAAACAACTTTATTCTTCCAACACAATTAACAGCTTTATTCTTCCAACACAATTTGACTCAATATTGAGACAAACTGTGTAAAACAGAGCATTACACATAATTTGTGTAAATATTCAACACAGAATTTTTGAGAGTGTGCTTAGTGAGGTTGTGGATAGAACAGTGGGCACACAGGAAATGTGACATCATTTTCTGGCCAAAATGAGTGGGCACGGTGGCTGTGTGAGCAGTGGCGCACCACTTGAACTTTGAAACAGTTGTTGCTGTAGAGGGTATTTTTGAGCTGCAACCTACACAAAATTACAAGGATGTTAGGATTACAGTTTGGCGTAGTGGGGCAATAAATTAAATACTTGTACTCGTACGCACATATATTGTTTGCTCCAACTTATGTATGTACATCAAGCATTAGCATGCTTGTGTGTCTCTCTCTCTCTCTCTCTCTGTGTGTGTGTGTGTGTGTGTGTGTGTGTGTGTGTATTTGTGTCAGAGGCAGGGTGTTAATTACTAGTCCGTCTCACTAATAGACTCAGAGCTTTAATGCAATCAGCCTCAAAACCAATTAATTCAACATCTGCTTTGATCAAATTTGCCTCTGCCATGTTTTCATGATGTATCCACACACATTTATTCCTCTTAATCTGATGACAACAATTAGTCTCCTTGCCATGGTGATGACCTCTGATTATCAGTCCAAACCATTTTTCCAGTTCTTTCTTTCCTTCTTTTGCTATTTTTATTCAACAGGCCAGTCAGTTTATAATGTTTGGGAATGCTTTATAGCAACTCAGTTCAGTGTTTTTGAATTTATTTTATCTTTAATTGGCATGTAATATAATGTAGTCCTGAATTACTGTGTGTTTGTCCTTTATTAATCTTTTTTTTTTTTTTTTCNTTTTTTTTTTTTTTTTCACTCTGCCAAGGAGTGAAAAAGGGGAAAAAAACATTTTTGTCATTCTATCTGTATGTCTGTCAGCAGAATCGGAATATGGGTATAAGAATTTTTTTTCACATTCTTTAACATTGGAAGAAGGGCATCTGTGAACATTTTTACCTATTTCTTGAAAACTAACATACCAATTTTAATGGAAAAATTCAAGCCTGTGTGTCCTGTGATGGACTATCGACAAATGCAATTTAGGCCAGATTCAGATAGTGATCCAGTTGTGGTGGATGAAAATATTGTAGAGTATTGGATATGCCAGGTCGTGCAAGGGCAGGAGTTTCCCAGTATGCTCCAGAGCACACTCCTTGTAAATAGTAAAGTTACAAAGATGTAAAAGATGAGGACATTTTTTCTTATGTAAATTTTTCTCTTGTTTATTTTCGATATTGTCTGTAATGTTAAGAAGCTCGCCTCAGACAAATTTTGTTGCCAAAACTCCTGGTATTGCTTTACATTAATAAATAAGGCTATAAACATGCAACTACCATCCATGTATAGCCAAGATGCTACTGCTTCATCTGTATGAAACATTTTTGGCATACTGCAGTTGCGAATGTAGATTCAGAAGAAGATGATATTGCTGTACTGCTGTACAACATATTTGCATAATAAATCTTTTTTTTTCATGTGATTTCAGTGATTTTAAGACTAGTTTTATATTGCCAAAAGAGTGAAATCAGAGATCTGTAGAGCTCTGGGTCTCTGAGTGTCCTCTTGAGGAGGATATGTCACTGGGATTCTTTCCTTCCTTCCTGCCTTTCTTCCTTCCTTCCTTCCTTCCTTCCTTCCTTCCTTCCTTCCTCCCTTCCTTCCTCCCTTCCTTCAAACGTGCTGACCCTCTCCCATTGACTGTATGTACAGTATGACTCTTTCTATATTAATGCATCCATCTATAAATATAACTGGACTCTATAGATTTGACCTTGTCTCTTCTGTGTATGGAAGGGCAACCCCGACAACACCATAAATCATAATTATTCACCAGGCTAGACACTCTAAGCTACACCTTCACGCACACAGTGACACTCAGATACCCATCATAGCAGTAATATGTCACCTATAGAACCATAAGTCAGTGTATGAGTGGCACAGGCTGATTTAGAGAGCTAGTCTAAATGCTAAATCCTAACACTCACTCACAAACCGTGACAGGTGCTGATTGAGTGCTACATCAAGATTCACATTAATCAAAGGCCAATCAAAACTCATCTTCTTTAAATGCATTTTATGGCAAAACATTTAAACTCAACAAACATCATTGGTCAGTGATTCAGGCATTATTAGCATACGGTTTTCCACTTTGTTCCTGGTCCACTGCTCTTTTCCAATACTCCTCCCCCCCTCCCCCCAGTCTGGTTTGTTGATTGCTTTGTTGTGATCAGGATTACTCAGAAAGTTACTGTATGAAACAGTTTTTAGGTGGGACATGGCTCAGGGTAGAATGCATTAAATTTTTGGCTCCAGTTGGGATCCAGGGGCAGATTTTTAAAATTATTTCTTTATATTGTGAGATAAGGTGTTTTTCAATCATCACCAGCAACATCAAATACAATTTGGTTTGGATACATTTTTAATCAAAGCAGTTACATCACATTATTATGGTTATTTCTTTAGGTCAAATGTTATTAGTACAATAAATTTTGTCTAGGCTTGTTGGGCCTTGGCAGAGGTATGTGCTCTAATGAGTGCCATTCTGATTTTATCAGCTGCTCTTATGAATTTACTATATTTTACTGAAATATACTGAAATTTGTGTGTCCAGCACACAAACTTAAGACATCACTGATCAGATTTTGACACAAATTAAGAAAAGACCATTTTTGAGGGTTTTTTTTTTCTCCCCTTCTGATTGGCCTTAGGCTGCTTTCAGCAACTATTGGTCACAAACAAGGCGATGCATAAGGGACAGACGAAACATCTCAAGCAGTCTACTACAATAGAATAAACGCTATCCATGTAAATGTTACTATGTTTATTTTTTGTTAGAGCTGTGTCAGAGTGGTGTTTTTCAAGCTGTGTTTCATGGTGGTATTGAATTGCATTACACTCTAAGGCCATTATGTTATTTGCCCACCCCCTTTATTCATTACTAGACTGCATCATCCATCAGAGTTGCTGTGATTTCTTTTTCTTTCTTACTGTTTTGAATATGGGAGCACAGGTAAACGCGCTCAAAGACTTACAAACAAATATGTTACTTGATGTGCCATTCTCAGGTTAACATTTTATCATGATTCATCTCTACTAAGAGAGGAAAACAGGGTAGACAATGAGAGGAGACAGAAGCTTGTGGGGGTTGAGAGAAAAGAAATTTGCAGATGAATCTGGGCAATGTCAGCCATTTCATCTGCAGAAATGTGAACTGACTAATTACAGATTTGCATTTCCATCCAAACAGAATGATTGCAGTGAGACAGGTTATAGACTAGAATGGAGGAGAGAGACAAAATGCAGGAGAGAAACAGATTGGGGATCTAAGAGACAGCAATAGCAGAGAACAAGTGGGGAGGGAGTTACAGTTGCCCGTGTCCTGATGTGAATGATAATGAAACTGGGACAGTCATTCGAAAACATCTGCTACACCAGTTTGGTTTGAAGCTTTTACAAAATGTTGCTGTGCCTTCTGTCTGGGAATCCTTAGGTAAAGAAAGAAAAATACCAAAATTCAACTTGACAGTGTTTACTGAGTTGCTGCCACAATGCTGGAGGAATGTAAACAAAAGTTGATGATAGTAACACATATCACCTAGTAGGTGTTAAAGTAAAGTCAAGATTTTTTAAAGAACTGTCATATTTTTGTTCTTATTTGTACTATATCTTTGTATTTTGCTTCATTTGCGCAATGAGAAGTGAATCAGAATTAATTTCACTTGAGGACAGAGGTGGTGGTTTGTTTATTAGTTTATATGTTTGTTTATTAGTTTTGATAAAACCAGGAACACACTAGACCAGTGGTTCTCAATGCTGGTCCTCGAGTACCACAACACTGCATATTCTCCATCTTTCCCTGTTCAAACCTCAAATCAGAGCAGAATAGCTATTGTAATTCATGGGTGATTTCTATCCTTGCCTGTCCTATACCTGCCTGTAACACCTTGTCACCGTGTTAATCCAAAGTAAAAACACAGATGCAGAGATTTTTGAATCCTGGGAAACTGCTCATGCAAAACTCTGTGTCCTTATGCCCATAATACTTTGGAGCTTTGGGTTATTTCTTCTTCATATATCAACATTCTCAGTTATATTAAACTGCAGTAATTTCCGAGTTTTTGAAGCATTTGTCACACTGACAAGTTGAACTAAATTAAAGCACTAAATACTCTTGAGTGAAACATTAGACTGCACATTGCTACTCCACTGTATTTATAAAACTAACACAGTTCAGCCTCCACTAACTTGGAAAAACATCAAGAGTGCATGAATTAATTTTTTACAAAGAATCGAAAGGGACCTGAGAACAGTCGAACCTGATCCAAAATACACTGAATGATAATTAAACCTCACCCAAAATCAACTCAGTTAGATCCAAATAGAGAGAAAAGCAACACTGGTAGCTGCATGATGCCACCAATTATCAAGCAGCTTTTCTCTCAACTTGTTCCTCAAGTCAGAAAAGAACTTGAGGAACTTGAGTTGCGTGTGGAGGAAAATATGTTTTCCTGCACTTCAGTTCAGTCTTACCTCAAAAAGCACATTTTCTTCTGCAGTCATTCTGTGAGCACGTGACCACGTGAGCAGAGTTGATGGAGTGTCTGCTCGCATCCATTTATTCACACAGACCCGTGGCATTACCACAGAACTCTATGACACAATTAGAGTGAATTTAATAATTTAGACCAGGCCTGGCTTTGGCCCCTGGTTGAGTCTAGGTTCCAAAGAACCTAGTGGGTCCATAAGACATCTAATCTACAGTCTTGATAATGAAATGAAATCTATAGGAGATGGTATTTATCATGCTGGTTTCTCTTTAACATCTTAAGGGCTTGTTTTAGTCTGTCACTGTCTCTTGTTTTCACCCCAAACTGAGTAAAACAAAAAAAAAATTTGTAATACTTTGCTTAAAAGTATTTATTCTACACACATACTTGCACACACATTTTAACAGCCCATTTGACAATCAACATACACAAAAATATGCACACACTGCTGTGAACAACACACCAGTCACATCAACTCATTGTCATACGCATAGACACATTTTAAAAGCTCACACACACACAAGCACACACACAAAAGCGCACACACACACGTACATATACACTGAGCTAGTGACAGAGCGTAGTCAAGTGAAAATCTTTGCCACAGGCTACAAACAATAACAAACTGATTAACATTCAGCACTTTGCTTTTTCTCCCTGTGACTCTCTCTCTCTCTCTCTCTCTCTCCTATTATTTGTTTTTCAATCCTCTCCTGTTGATGAGAGAGAGAGAGAGAGAATGAGATGAGAGAAAGTCTGTGTGTGCCTGTGCATGAGAGATGATGACTAGAATAGAACATAATGAGGTACAGTTACTACTACATTGCTGAGATGACAGCATGTGGCAGACATTGCTCTCTCCATCTCTCCATCTCCCTCCACCTCTCCTGCCTCATCCGTCTGTCTTTGTCTCTGCTATAAACAGATGTAGAGTACAACATTGTAANCCCCCCCTTCTCTCTTCACTTCTTCTCATTCTCCTCTCCTCCCCTCTTCTGTCAGGCCACAGTGGACCAGTTGTGGCTCAGTTGTAATTACAGAGCTGAATGATTTGGCTTGTAGTTCAATTGATGGGTTTGTTGCAGCTCTTGTTTTTGTCCAATCGGGGGAATTTTCTAGAATGCAACATGCTGCTTGACGGCCAGCTTTGTAGCATTTAATCCAAATATGAATCGATAACTTATTTAGTCCAATTTATGAAACAACAAACTTCAGAATGGTGTTAACACTTTGCTACTCAACTGAGTTCTTATTAAGGATTTGGAAAGTGATTAAAGATTCTTACACAGAGGTGGTAAGTAACTAAATATACACCTCAAGTACTGTACTTAAGTACAAATTGAAATACTTGAGTATTTTCATTTTTTGTCCTACTTTCTGCTCCTGCTTTAGTTTGACTAAATGATACATCTGAAAGCTCCAGTTATCAATTTCTTTGCACATTCAGATTTTGCATCCATCATGAGACAAACACATAAGATACTGCTGTAAAAAAAACAAAAAAACAAAAAAAAAAAAACATGTTTTTGTTTTACTTTAATGGCTCAATGCATTTTAACTATTATCTCTTAGAGTTAAAAAAGGAAAACAGTTTGGAGAGTTTACCTCACATGAAAGAATCAACACTGATATGCAAGTTTTTCATCCTATCAGGTGTATCTCCATTTTTGAATGGAAAACTTTGTACCTCAAAATTTGGGAAACTTTATCATTTCATTTTGAAATTTTTCATTATTTCATTGTAAATTCTTCAAAATCAAGTGGCTGAAGAATCTTGTATCTCCAATATGAGATTTACAGTCTTCATTACCAGATGCATGTCAATGAATCAATAATTTGAACATCTGTAACTCCTCTCAAAAAAGTACACTTACTTTTGAAACTTGAGTACATTAAATTGCTGATATCCATTTACCTGTAAGCAGTAAAAAAAAAAAAAAAAAAAAAAAAAATCAAGAGTATTTTTAATTAAATCAATGATTTAAGTACTTCTTACATGACTATCTCTACTTATACACACACACACACACACACCAGTCTCGGCTAGAATTGCCCACGTCTGTATATTTAGAAGAATGACCACTGAATAAGTTTACATTTAGCATTTTAGGCATTTAGATTAAAACTAAGTCAGGGATGCACCAGAGGGTTATCATGCTGGTTTGAACCAGATTCTTTCTTCCGAATCGGCCTTGGCCGATCGATTGTCAGGAAGACTATAGGGTTTAAGAGATTTAATTTTAAAAAAAGATCAGATTTTAGCTCACAGACTGACTGACCTTACCTGCCTCAATAATATCAATTTCCTGTTATCTTAGAGATTCTAATGTCAGTGCTGCAATAGAAATGCATCCATCTATCTGTATCTAATCTGCCTGTTGGTTTGGCTGAACATCTAAGATGGTAATGTCTTTGTTGTCCCTGCTTGTCATTTCAAAGGAAAGACTTCATGTTACACCATGTCCAAAGCTCTTTCTGTGTGTGTGTGTGTGTGTGTGTGTGTGTGTGTGTGTGTGTGTGTTTGCTTCTGTATGTCTTTAACAAGCTCAGAGAGGTTGATGTACGACCGGTCAGCTCACATTTGCTAACTGCTTGATCATGTTGATGGATTGTTGTTCTGAGTGTGTGTTTGTGTGTGTGTGTGTGTGTGTGTGTGTGTGTGTGTGTGTGTTCCATGCCATGGAATGAGTGATCTGGGGTGATTCTGTGGTGAATTCGTCAGTAAAACCCAAGGCCAAAACTTAAACAACACCTAGAAAAGTGTTTACGTGTGTGAATGAAGTGGCGATGTATTCCTTCTGCTCCGGCTGCATGAGACACGGCGAGATGAGTTTGGTGGATTTCACTCGGATCTCATCTACACTTGGTATTAAAATGCAATCTGCATCTTTATATGCTTAAGGTGAACATTACTGTCACTTCCTTGCATTTCCTGGTGTTATTATATGAGTTATTGTTGTCAGCATTCTGTCCACATCGAGATTGGCTCTCATTTATCGCCTGTACTATGCAAAGAAGGCAAGTGGATGACAAGGTGGCATATAGTCAACGAAAAGTCTCGCTATGCAGCCTAGATTTACATTTCCCTGCCACTAAATGTTTTTTCTTCTATTCTTATCCAGTACAGGATTTCTCAGCCTTTTTTGGTCCTTCATCCTATTTGTTGGTCCTTAAAATCTTATGACCCAAACAATTAGAGATCAGTCAAGTTGTCATGTACATTTTAATGTAGTATATTTTGTATTTTACCTTTAAGCTCATGCCCAATTAATGTAAACAATGTTTCAAAAATATTTATCCTTTAGTACATTTAAGAAAACTCCTCCAGTCTTAAAAATCTCCAATGCTAAGCTAAAGCTAACATAATTTGATATACAGTAGCTCACACATCACACACATGCACACATATACTGTACACACAAGCACGGCAGGTGCAATGTTTGTTATCCTAGCACTCAGCTAAACCCATGCATGAAATATCCTAAAATAACCAATTACAAGCAAAGCAATACCTCAATTAATCAAAACCACTACAATTTGGTTAACATGAGAAGAAAACAATGACACGCCCCCNCAAAAAAAAACAAAACAAAACAAAACATAAAATTACTCTAACACCTGAGAAACCTGACACTGCTTAAAGTTCTGCTTTATTCTTTTTACCATTTGTATTCACTATCCAAACCAAAACACAGCCAGCTTAGTGTTAGCTGAAAGTGGTTGCAAAGCCAGTTGAGTGAACATGAGTTCACTCAACTGGCTTGAAGTTGAATGAAGTTGAGTGAACAATCGGTTTGATTTATGTCATGTCTAAAATGATGGTGCTTTCTTGCACTTTAGAANAGTTGAGTGAACAATCGGTTTGATTTATGTCATGTCTAAAATGATGGTGCTTTCTTGCACTTTAGAAGCTGCACAGACTAATTCATTGAATTCATGATGAGATTTCCTGAAATCCTTAGCCTTTGGCTGTTCAGAATCTGTCATTCAAACATGCAGTGTGAGTTAACGCAAAAGTACAAGATTCCATCAATGGTACAGTATCTGCCTGGTATAACAGCAGCACCCACTCATCTCTCATTGTTGTTGCACAAAATGAGCAGTGGGTGGTAAGTGGATGACATCTTACGGTTTTCAGAAACTTAAACTAAACATATTCCAAAGAATTGGAATATGTTTAAGCCTACAAAAACCATGATTAGTCTTTTCAGAACAACAAGCTCACAGTAGAGTCCAACATGCTGTCAGACATGGTTGACTGGGAAAAAGGTTCATAAACAAGTGTTCCTACCTATCAACTGTATTTATTTTGCATAATCTCCTATACTTCTGAAATGGATGTAAAATGACAAGAACCTGACATAAAGCATATTCTGCAACTGTCGCTTTTGACTGACGTGTCTGACTATTCCATGAGTTTCCTGTTATTGAAGAGAGGTTTCATGTGGCTTGTGAAGGTCTAAACAACCTGATCCACTGGCTCATCTATGCAGCTGTCTGCTTGTTATCATAGAATAGATACTGTCTGGACTTATAAAGAGCGCAGGGTTGTGCATATCCCACACAGGCAAAGGTAGCATATAAATTAATTTCATCGTTTACTTGAAAAGCACTGCACATTTAGCATGACACACCTTCAGCTATTATGTTGGTAGAGACATCTTATTAAGGTGTTTTCCAGACTCAAATGTGAATGGCAGTGAAATTAAGCAGGGGATTTGGCTTGACAGTTTGAATCAATTTTTTTTTTTTTTTTTTTTTTTATATTCACATCATAAATAAGTGTATATCTCACATGGACACTTGGTGTATCTCAAGTGGCTCTTATGTAGCATAAATATATAGTATGCATAACAGTAGTATCATGAATATTAATTAAGATAAAGTAATGGTATGCAAAGTTGCAATGTTAAGATCATAATTTCAATAAAGAAATATTAATCTTATTTAAATTGGACACCATTCACGTTATGTGGAAAATTAAGTCGTTTAAACTTAATATTTTGATTATTTAATTAATATTCAGTCTCAGATCTTAACTTAATATTCGGGCTCAAATCTGAAAAGTAATAGTTCTTGACTCATCCAGTGATTTCTTCTCCCAACTGAAACAGGCAAACAAAGTACTATTGCACAGGTTAACATTTATTTACAGATGA
>VXCM01001877.1:0-86315 GCA_014773175.1 Lucifuga dentata
ATGGCGGTCGTTGTTAACCCGGGCCTCAACCGATCCGGTATGGAAGTCATAGGAATGATTTGCATCAGAGGAATCACAGTTGTGTATCCTAATTGGCAGCAGAAGTTAACAGCCCCATAATTCATAGGGTACAAAAACGTTAAGTGTTTGCTTGCAGCGTGCTATTCAGTGATGCAGTCCTGCTGGTAGAAAGCACTTGAACAATTAATTAGAGTGCAAGTTGCAAATAACATCACGTCATTTTGTGATGCATTACATGAAAATAATGCAAAATGTCTGAAGGAATTGATGCATTTTTAAAAAATCTAAGATGTTTCAGTCTTTATACAAAGACTATAAGTCACTTAACATAGATTTATTGACGATTAACTCAGCTTGAAAAAGGTTAGTTGATTGATGTTTATCTAGTTGAGAATGCAGCAGCTGTATTCATAAGTAGAACTTTAACTAGAAGGACCATATAAAACTCAAATTTTTGCTTCCTTATATTGTTTCCAGTGGGTGATCAAATCAATTTTCAAATCTTAGTTTTTACTTTGAAAACAATAAATTGATTTAGCCTATACGCTGTTAAAAGGGCTTAAGTCCTCATGTGCAGAAGTGCTGTATTATATCATGTCATGTTTTATATTTTATGACTGTTCCAAAAATAATTGAGCATTTACAGTCTATACATCCAAATAGCCAGATCTAAACGTATCTCTGTAACAGCTTAAGTCATAAGCAAAAAAACTCATTTTAAACTTGAAGTTAAATGATGATATATTTCCCTGACTGGTTAAACAGATGTCATTTTGCCAATGTATTTTCAATCCAAACAATATAGGGCAACATTTAAATGTAGAGATGGTGTTACCATACTGTATAGTCGCTTAAAATTTGGCTTGGTCTAAGTGCGGAGCTGTGCTTGACTTGGCTTGACAAATGGCTGCATTGTGGGAAGCATCCAAAACTTTTATTCGAGGTGTCCTGATTAGTTTCTCTGCCAGACAGGGTACGGTTAAAAAAACAATAAGATTAAATACACTTATGAAACAAAAAACTAAGAAAGGACTCCAGCTCACTGATCAAACAAATATGTGATCAGAATTTCAGCTGAACTAATTTTAATAAGCTAAAGCTGAGTTTATTTTATTTCTGTGAAGGAGGTGACAAAGTGAAGGAACATTTGGTAGCAGAAACTGTAGAAAATGGAGATGCCAACAGTCTAATTGACATCTAATACCTCAAATGAACATTTATGAAAGTATAGAATTTCATATTAGAGAGTCAGAAAGGCTATTTCACAACTGCATGATTGAGAGTTGGCTTTTACCTGACAGTAATACATGATATGAGGGGAAAAAAAGATAGACCTAAGAAACACTTCAGTTTTTACAGTTTTGCAATTAATTCATTCATAATTGATTAATTAATAGCACTTTTGCCTAAATCATACATGAGTTTCAATGGCATGGATGTGGAGATGCAACTTATAATATTCTGTCTAGTTCATTACAGAAAATTAGACCTTGGATCATTCAAACAGGAGCTTAACCAATAATTTCAGCAAATTAATTTTATTTGAATTTTTTTTAAAAAAAAAGGTCATCATTCTCCTACTTCACTGTGCTTTGTCTTGATGCAGAGAAGGCTTTTGACAGGGCAGAGGAGCAATATCTTTTATGCATCATCAGCACTTTTGGCTCCGCTTCAAGTTTTGACATGGGGATTGATGTTCTGTATAATGGCCCTGAGGCAGCCTTAGAGAATGATATTTCCCTTTTTTAGGCTATCAGATTTGACAGAACAGGATATCACATCTCTCTTTCATTGTTTTAACAGTATGATCATCATTTACTTCTTAAATGGCAAGAAGTGAATGGGAAAGAAAGATGCTGTTTAATACACTGATATTTTGCTCTTATCAATTACACTCAGTCATATCACATTATTTCTTGTGCTTTGCCAGTATGCTCTTTAACTTTAGAGAAAATCCTAACATGAATTTGATATCCTCATGTATGATTTAACAAGTTAATTCTAAGTTGAAAAATGGGTGAATTAAATTAAAGTATATTTATAGGGAATGATTCATTCTGTTAAAGAGCTAATGGTTCCCAGATTGTTTCAGTAATAAATCCAGAATGTATGCCAAGAATACAAATTAATGCACAAAAGATTTATTCAGCAAAGTGTGAGAAGTTGTGGCTTTTTAGGTTTTCTAAATTGGCCAACCAGTGGAGCGCAGAGAGACCAAAGTGAGGAGCAGTGGAGCTAAAAAAAACATATTATCACTCTTTTTGGACCATGACATGTTTTATCTCAAAAACAGAGAAGTTGTAGGCATATGGGAGATCAATCTTATTCTCAGCAATTCAAATGCGTCTTATATTTTTGTAGGCAGAATTAATCTCTTGCCTTTGTCTGGCTCATCCCTGAAATACGTATGGAAAAGAGGAGTATGTTTTGGGAGAATATTAGTAAAAGATTGGGTGTTTAATCTGGATGACAGAAAAAACCTGTGAACCAACATTTTGATTCATCTAATACAACCTAGATGATAATGTATGAAAATATATGCAGCCTAGAAGCTGTGCATCCTAAATTTGTACTTGAGGGAGGTTTTTTTCTGCTCTCTTTTGGGACAGACATTATTTAATCTCACAGAATTTTTAGAAAGTCAACAAGGTTATGTATGAAAACTGTCAGCAGATATGGTTTGTAGTAGAAACTTGAAGTTGTCCACAGTGTGGAGTATTCCTGTTTCACCAAGAGGTGTGACACAATTTTCTCAAGTGGCTTTCAAAACCTTTTTGACTTTCACATCATCTATGAGACATCAGCTATACTCTTCTGTAAATCAGAATGCTTTTTTAATGAAACATATTTGTTTAATGTAATTAGCGCAGCCAAAATTTTTCCTGATCAAATCATGTTAGGATGAAATTCCAAAGCAGTAGTTTGATCCCACAAATGATTCTATACAGTTGAACAATAAAATTTTAACTGCTGATGCATCCGCAGCTTAGTGGTAGTCAAGGTAAAAAATAGATCCCCCTGTCAGGCTTTGCAGGTTGTGAACAATAGACTAGAATAGAAAATAGGAATGAAAAAGAAAATCATGTCTTTTGCTAAGTAGTGCACATTCCATTACATAATACCATCTGCTTTGTGTTAAAGGTAATATTAAGCTGAGAAGGAATTGGAACCAAACAGTCTGCAGATACAGTTGTAGATAAAAAAGGTATAACGATGTCGTGAAAAAACAGTGAGCAGACAGTGTAGGTGTTTATTCGGAAGTCTGTTAACTGTTGCTAAAGCAGCAGCTATTTTTATCAGGGTCTGTCACATAGCTGAAACTCCATGAAACTGACATCCACAGAGAACATATTTTTTACATGCACATTAAGGCCAGATAAAGTGAAATAAAGAATAAAAGATAAAATGATGACTGCTCAAAAATGTGCAAAAACTGAACATTCCTACCTTGCTGTTGCACCTGAAAACATACCTCTCCTTTCAGTGTTAAGATAAATGAATTTGTTGAAAATGCAAACGTGCCTAGCATTTCAAATTAAGTCAGTACCAATGAGTTTTTTTGTTGTAGCTACAAATGTGATAATCAGCATTTGTTGTAAATCCCAAATCTGAATTATCATCAGAATCTAATCATTTAATCTCATGGAAATCTGTCTAGCTGATAGACATGCATACTAACAAATAAACAAAAAAAAAGACCTCTTTGTTGGAAGTAAAAATGAAAAAACACATTTGACTCAGGACTAAATGTTCCTTGTTTCATCTTTTCTGATTCTCTCATAGTCTCCATTGAGAAGCAGCAGTGGTGAGTGGGATCTGTCAGAGCTGGATGTTTTGCTGCTGGCTGGCACGGTCAGCCATACTCTCAGCCTGGCAGCCAGCAGCTTCGTAGAGGAAGAGCACCAAACCTGGTACTTCCTCCTCAGCACCCTCTGCCTGGCCATCTTCCAAGATGTCTGTCGCAAGTACTTCAGAGAGCGCAGCAGCTCTGGGAATGAAGAAGAGAATTTGCTCCCCTCGAAAGATCATCACCCTTCTGCCCATCCCAAGGCAGAGATTTGCTCAGAGAGGTGGTTAGCGTTAGCCACCCCGCCCTTCACTCTGGTCTGCTGTCGGATACTGCGCTCCCTCAACCAGACCGGGGTGCAGTGGGCTCATGTACCCGACGTGGGACATTGGCTTAACAGGTAGATCCATTTTCAAAAATGCAAAACAATGCTAGACAAAACAGACTCGAACACACATACAGCAAAAGCTCTTAACATAAAGGTGGTGCCTCAGGCTTGGCTGTGTTAGTGCATGACAAGCCAGCAGGGGGTTCTTGTCCTACTAGCTGTGCTAATGACACTTGATTGGTAGAGGCACCAGGGATGCCATGACTCTCCCACGCTTCTGGTGAAACAACTGTGGCAGGTGAAAGGACGTGGCTGGTGACACCGTGTGCCACAGAGGCAGCTATTGGCTATCTACACCATCCTCAGGCCAAGGAGTTGACAAGGACTGCGAGAGCATGTGGAATAGACTCCACATGCTCTCGCAGTCCAATTTGGGAGGAAAGAGGGAAAACTAAGGGAGAGGACACAAAAACTGCTGTTAATACAGTTTTGTTTAGAGAAATATTTTCGCCCCACTACTAGTAAGGCCCTAAGAATAAGAAATTAGTCAGCACGTTGTCTACATTTTCTACATTTTGTGAGCTGTAATGAACACTGCAGCTTTTAGAGGTAGATACCATATATGGTAAAATAGAGATGACGTGACATTAAATCAAACATCTCCAGCACAGTAACAAATGAGGTTGTATTATTTGTATTAAAGAGAATCAGATTCTTTTGGATTTTTTCACACCAATGTTCAGCAGCCACACTGGGAGAAATCCATTGTAGAAAAGACAGATATACCAAATTCTCCACTGACAGTCTCCCCTGTAGACCAGAATGCAATGCAGTGACAAGATTTTCACTCCAATTGGTCTCTCCACCTACACATAGGAGTAACAGCTGAATCTAACAAGTTCATTCCTGTTTTCTGGGGGGATACTGAAAGCTATACTGGGAAATATAGGATATTGCTAGCTGAAGTACACCTTATAGACGGCATTTTCAGGAACATATAAAGGTGAATTAAGCTTGATCCCAAAATAACTCTCTGCTGTGACTGATAGATGCACTCAGACTGATAGATGCTGGCAGAATGCCAGCATCTAGAGGGTGTAATTTTCATTTAAAGGAAAGGTCTAGATTGTCACAGGCATTTCTGTTAAACACTGTACACCATGCTTCTTTTTCTGGCCACTGAGTGTGTCAGTCTGCACACGAAAAAATTTTGAAACCTGTGTTTTCCAATGAGAGGATCTGACAAGATCAACTACATATTTTTAAAAGAAAAAGTGAAAGACTAGGGATTTATTGGTAAAAGTAGGACTGTTTCAAGGTCATTAAATATTCTGTCAACAGCACAGGTCAGGAGATTGTCTTGTTCTTTAACATGCATTACATAGTGGAATAAAGATGTGGATACTGACCTTTTCCCTGTCTAATGCTGCCCTTTCTCCCTACATCCACTGACTGTTGTTTAGATAATGAGTTCTAGGTAGTATTCCTCTTCATTTTGTCTCAAAACACTTGACTCCTCTGCTGTCTGATCAGCTAGCACTGAATATAATTCAACTTTAATATATACTTTGAGGTCTTGCTTCCTGTCTGTGCTCAATATGGGGTCATTGCAAATCATTTAAACTTGAATCCAGTGAACATTTGAGAGATCTTTGCCTGTGAAAGTTTAAGCTGGTGTTGGAGGAAATAACTGACCCTGTTTCATCTAGTGCCAAAATGTTCTGTGGGTCAGTCCACAGTTCAAGCTTCAAACTGACTATAATGTAGAGTAAAATTAGGAAAAGGAGACTTTAACAAGCTCTGCAAGCCCATGCTGCACAATAAGTTTATATTACATATAAATATGTTGTAAGTACTTAAAGTTAATTTTAACTTTATTCAGATTTCAGACAAACACTTAATATTTCAGTGTGTCATATTTAATTAAATCCATATCTGTCTGTCTGTTTCATGTCAGCTCTGAGCACAAGATGGTCCTCTCCCTGCTGGCTGCCTTCTGTCTGGTTCTTATCTACCTCCTGATTCAAAGAAGGTGCTCATGGGTGTCCAAGGTTGCCCTCGCCCTTGGACTTTTGGGTGTCTACAGCTACCGGGCAGCCGTTGGCAATGTGTTGTTTCTGTGGCAACACTCCGGTCAAAATATGTCAAAGTAAGTTTTTTTTTTTTTTTTTTTTTTTAACTCTGTGACCATGCGTTCACTGACCATATCAGCTGGCAAATTGCTGTTGTGTCTGTTAGTTGATTTACAGTTCGGCACTGCTGTGTCACTGTGATCTAGCTGAGCGTGGAGACTGCAGTGCTGTATGTGTCCTTTAGCTCCACGCTGTCTAAATCCCCTGAAATCCAGGCTATGATTGGGTCCTTGAAAAGTCTGTGTCTTAAATTAATTGTGTTTAAAGGGATGTTGCACAATCTATAAACTCTCTTGACTTAGTTTGGCATCCAGAAAGAATTGTAATATCAACACACTCTTTCTCCTCTAACACAATTCTGTGGTGCAGCCATATAGTCGTTCTCTCTTCATCATCTGTGGTGGTCTGTAATGGACAAAAACAAAGTCCATTAGCAGCTAATCAGAAAGGATATCAAAGAGAAATATATCACCATAGTAAATATTGGAATAATGATAGTGATTTGTAACTGGTTTTAATTTGAATTGATGTTGCTTGCCTTTCATCATTGAAATGTGACATCACATATTCGCACGATATAACAGTTGCACAAGAGAGGTGATGAGTATCGACAGTTCAACCATTTCTTGGGGAAGTGGCTGAGATTTATAACTTTCACAGTCGCTTTCTGGTCCATTCTGCATTTTTCATATCTAGAGGCTCACATTGTTTCGAGATATTTCTACATCCCTCCCAGCACCCAACTGTTGGGGCAATTTTAGCTGCTCAGTGATGATTGACAGTGAAAAGACAAGTAAGTAAAAACACAAACAGACCAATAAGTGAATCTGGAAGTTATAAAATCTCAGCACATTGTCAAAAGCAATTGTATTGTTAACACTGCTCACCTCCCTTGTACAACCCTATAAATACAATTATTAAAGGCCAGAATGAGTTTTCTTTAATGATAGAATAGTCAAAATTAATCAGTGAGGAATTTGACAAATTATTTTATATTCTTATAACAACAAAATCAGAAGTGTTTTGCCCAATTTTTTGTTTTCTTTTTTGATTATTGAATTTCCATTCAGTTGCTGTTACCATGAACAGAAAAGAAAGTTTGAATTTTCCATTAACCTCAATGAGTCAAGCATACTAGGTAGATATTAATTTTGATTTTAGATTTGTTTTAGTACAGTTAAGATTTTATAAAGATTTTCTCACAGGATCTTAAGGACTTTGGTTACAGAAATCCCCTTTATTCCGCTTTATCAATTCATCAATTTACAACTTTTTTATTAAAATGGATTATCATCCAAAAGAAAACAAAAAAACAGCCTATTTGATGCACAATCTGTGACTCAGGACTCACAGTCAGTAATCTTTTAAATCAGATAATACAAACAGCAGAAAGCAAAAGAATTTAATAATCAAGAGACATTTCCTTCAAAAAGTAGTTCTTAGAACTCTTAAGTGAATACTGAAAGCTGATGTGTTGTGTTTTCCCAACAAAGATAAACCAGTATTAGATTACACTGACACCTTTTTGAATTGTGAACATGTAATTTTGTAGCAGCACCGTCTATTTAATAACTGTAGTTAGCGTTGTCCAAAAAGAGAGGAAATCGACCGTCATGCACCTCCTGAGTGTGGTAATTTTTCATCCTGTAGCCGGTAGCTTGGCACAGAGTTATATGCTACTAACCCCCGTCACAAAATAATGAGTGTGCAGGGCTGCACACAGTTCTGCTGTCTAGTTTTCCTGACCTCCTCTCATCCACTGCCCGTACCTTGCCTTCTCTAACCTTTCCTGTTCTCCTTGGCAGTCTCTTCTACTTGCTCACCTAATTAAAAGCTGAACCTCTCACCCTTATCCATACAACGGCACCTGACTAAAGCCACACAGGGACCTGGTTTCTTTTGACGGACTGTATGACTGACAAGGTTGATGGTTGAGCTGATGGTTGATGGCTGTTTCTTCAGACCTCAAGAAGTTGATCATTATGGTGCTCTGCCTCAAACGTTGTTTTAGAATTCATCTACCCTGTGAATTCTGTGAATTACTGACCAAGCACTTCAGACTAAGCCGATCTTTTTCTTGGGGCTTACAGCATTGGCATGCAGTCAATTTAAAGTGTTTTATATGAATAATAAGTCTGAAGAAGCTGTATTAGTACAAATATACGATAAGAGAATCTAGTAGAAGTGCAGGGTTGTATAATGTGAAATTTTCCCATGGCCTCATTATTTTTACCAACCATAAAGAGCAATGTACGGTATGATCATTATAGGGTACAATATCAGCACTTTCATGATTGGATCTTATTTGTCTTTCTATTTAGTGAATGAAGCCACCAAGTTGCATTTTTGCACTATATTCTTTCTTACGTACCATAATTTGAGTGCAGGAGAGATTTAATTTGTCTAATGACTCTTCTAAAGTTGGATCGTCTTGGATTACTCTGTTGGAGAGTTTTAATGGCACACAGCCCCCTGATACCTCCCTGCTTCCATCCTTCTCCTTCTCTTTGTGTGAACTTCTAATTGGACAGTTGCATCTCTCAAAATGGCTAATGGGATCGAGAACAGCTAATGCTGCTCACTTTAAACGATTCAGAATTACTTGGATTGATGTTACCCTATATACAGTTTATCTCTCTCTCTCTCTTCCTTTTTTCTTTTTTTTTTTTTNCTTTTTTTTTTTTTGGCTCGCTCACTTTCTTTTTTATATGTCATTTGAAGTGAACCTAAAAATAGAGAACAAGTCAACTGGCAGGGCAGAGCACTTTGAAAAATCCTGTTTTTGCAAAACTACATTCATTTAACTAGGTACCGTAGATAGTTTTGAGAGAATCAAGAGAGTCCTGAGCAAATAATGAGCAGCGTCGTGATTAACATTAAAAATGCAGCAAATATACACAATATAAAAACGTATAAATCAATGTACGACTAAGCCCACATAAAGATAAAACGCAACTCAAATTTTCTGAAAATTTTGCTAACTCACTCATTAGAGCACAAACCTCCACCAAGGCTGAGCAAGTAGACAAAATTTGTCTTGTTTGAATAATATACTGGCCTAAAGAGGAAAAAAAAAACAACAACGCTATAATAAATAAAATATTTTAATGGATCTATCTCCTTACCTATTAAAAAAAATCTCAAAACCGTTTGCATTTCACTGATTCAGCATCATCTCAGCTACACATTCGTGATTGTTGCATGTTTCTTGCCCTATTTGTTACGTAGAGCAATTCCATTTTATGCATGTAATTCACTTTGCCAGGTCCGGATCCAGAACAAAATGCTCCTTTTGATGGTCTATCATGGGATAAATAGGCCTGAAAATATCATCAATATTATCAATGTTAAGAAATCATTTTAAAAATTCCTGGATCCACTCCTGGATCTGGATCAGTACTAAAGTTTAATGGGTTGTTCCCTGTGCCATGCCCCACACTTTCAAGTTTCATTACATCAGTTTTGAACTTTCTGAGTTATCCTCCAAACAAATGACAAAAAAAGAGATGAGAGGGAAAAACACCTCCTTGGTGGAGATAATGAAGTAGATCAATATCAAAGTGTCAGGCTAAGGGCCAAGCCTGCCTGTACACATGTATAGATCACAGCGATAGTTTCACAGTCGCAACCTTTATGGCATTTTTTCAACTGAAACAAACCACACGTAGCATTAAAATGTTTATGTTTGAGTGTCTGTGCTTCACTTCACACCTGCACAAAACACAACCCAGATATTCATTTACTGCTTTATCTTGAAAGGGCTGTTGTGCAGGTTCCCAATTTAAAAATATTCATGCATTCCGATTCTGCTTAAAAATGGAAATGTATTCAGACTCCTCTCAAAACACCTGTGAACCCCTGCCACACACAGACTCTCACACACATACACACACACACAATTCAATTTTCAAGTTTATTACCTAGGAGGTAAACAATTTGATAACCCTGTTTCAAAGGTAAACCTGTGCTGGTACAATATATCTTTGTGGTAAAATTTAAGAAATTATTAAACTTCAGTGCACTGTTCATAAAAATGCTTTTGTCTGTGTTTTATTTTTCTACCTAAATCATGCTACTCCTTTAGGAATTAGAGGTTAAAGGTGATTTTTAGCTGAATGTGAGCAGGAAAAAAAGACTTTTAACTTAATCAGACTTCCAGCACATGCTGTTAGTGAAGCAGCGAATAATCTAATGTCTTCCTGGAGAATTAGAAGCTTTGTATTCATTGTTTTAATGTCTCCCATTAAGTCCAAGTAACATTTTGACGGTGGTGACTTCACACCCACTCTACATTATCCCACAGAAAGGCAGGCAGTCAGTCAAAGTGGGAAAAGTCTTCATTCTCAGATGTCTTCACTTTAAAGCTTTTGCCGGTGAAGTACTTATTTTGGATTAGAGTATTTGCCTGATGCAGGTGATTGATGGAGGGGATATACCAAAACATATTGAGGGGATTGGCCGCAATCTTACCTTTCTTACTGACTCGCTGGAACACCAGTGCTTGTTTCCAAGGTAACATGTTAGCAAAATCTGGGGAGCTTGACAAGAAGATAGTGTTCTGTCCACTATTTCTGACATTCAGAAAAGATCAGATTTACATGGTTAGTCGTGCTTCCTCAGCAGGCTGTAAGACGGATTCTGTAAAGCTTTGGGTAAAAAATAATGACCGTTCTGACAAGTATGTGAAACGTTTTTTGTTTAAGTAGTGTGTTATGAACACATAATAAGTACAATTATTTTCTATTTAGTCTTACACCAGATTTTTGAATACTTAATGACCTGCCATGTAACATTGTCATCAGCACACTCTTGTTACTGTAATAATCACACTTTTTGGCTGTAGATTTATGTTCTTTTCAGGGTTACAGTTTTAAAATCTTTCTTGTTCTCAAGCCCAATTTTGAGATCACAATATTTTGTCTCCTCTTTGACTCAAAAAAGTAATCTCAACAAATGATGCTGAAAATAATAAAATGCATAGTTTGCATTGTTCTTTATGATAAATGTGCTCTGCAGAAATACACAGCTGAACACCATTATCACAACTTTGGCCTCTATTTTGTGGTTCTGGAGTAAGACTGAGCTTTCTGCGACCTTGGACTTTCTGTACTCACCACATCTTCAAACTCGACCAGGTGGTCTTAAAAACAGTCTGCAAGGGACAAAAAGACATAAAGGTTGAGCCTCAGGAAGAGGTTGTTTTTGTTTAAATAAACTGACTAATCATCTGAGTGAGCTTAAGTATCAAGTTTATTGATAATGAACTTGTGGGGAAAAAAAAGATCTAAGAAAATCTAAGTTTAAGAAATCTAAATCTAATCGAAGAAAAAGTCCACGTCACCTACATTTTATGCCACTATGCCTGTTCACTATCAGACTGAACAGACTGAAGCAGGTGTTTCATGCGTGTTTTTATACGACAGTTAGACAACATTTGTTTTACAAGTAACTTACCATGTATACTCGAGTATAAGCTGAGTTTTTATTACCAAATTTCACAAAGCAAATCGGGGTCAGCTTATATAGGAGAAATTCAAATTTGATCCCAGAGAATGAAATTTCTATGTGTGGAAATACTACCCATTACCACTACCCATGGAAAATAGTTGAAATCATGCCTTAGAATAAGATATTTCCTGACAAAACATCTTATCCAGCACATTTTGTAGGAGCCAGTAAGCGCTGTTGTGATTGGTCAGTTACGGTAATCAGCTGCTAAAATAAATATCATGTTTACCGATACCTGTATTATTTTCAGAAAATCACAGGAATACTATGATAATACCCAGAAAAACAGGTAATTTACTAAACAAATTGATGGAACAACATCAGGAGGTCGGCTTATACACGAGATCGGCTTATACTCGAGTGTAAACGGTACCTGACATGCAAACAAGGAAATACTGTAGTAACACCCCTTTCAACACAAATAATGAAAGAGGCCAATAACAAATTTTTGTGAATGACATAACACAATTGCATTATGTTATCTGTCCTTGCTAACCTGATAAATCTGGCAGTGTGTTTTATGAATTACACCTCCTGTGTTAATTTGAAACACTTATAATATTTCTACCTATCACTGTAGTGAGCAAATAAGCCTGCCAGCTCAAATCTGTCGCTTTCGAGGCCAGGATTTCCTCTTTTCCTTTGCATAAAATAATGATGAATACTATCCGTGCTATATTGTTTAGGGAGTTGTGAATAATAAAGAATAGTGCTGTATAGAGCATATTACTCTTTTCTTGTGTTGGAACAGGTTTCCATAAAACACTCTTGATTAATAATACATGTTCAATACTTGCTCAACTCCTTCAGGGTTGAGCTATTATTATGTTGTACTTTCTCAGTTTTGACTGCATCCTGCCCCTGTGGCTGTGAAATGTGTACTAATGTCATGCTGGTGATTTTCTAAATGTATAAATCTTTTTTGAGGTGTTGCATTTGAGAAATGCAAACAGAAAACAGTGCAAATACTTGTTAGCTGTGATTCTGAAAATGCTCTTAATGGGATAAAGTGCTCAGTAGTTGAGTCTATAAAAAGCATTGTAATCTTAATTACAGGGGGGTACTCTCCATATGTTTGTAGAAGTTATGGCTAAAAGCCCATCTCCTTGAAAATTCAGTGCCTCCCTAAACTCCATTACCTTTTAATGGGCTTTATTTCCCTTTTTTCCCCTTGTGAAATAGACTAAAACAACTTACCAATGTTTTGTTTTGTCTTTTTGATAATAAGGCTAATTTACTTATTCTGCTTTTTTGCACTAACATTGGTCAACTTATCAAGAGTAAGTTAACCAAAGAGCATATTTGGCAAAATTCTTTTAACATAAGGTGCTGTGGTTGAGAGCACACGCTGAATACCTGAAATGGAAATTGGACTAAAAGTAATTTCCTTCACAATAAAATTACTTTACCTTTAAAGCTTCCCTTTAAGACTTTTTAAGCATGTCAATTATTGGTAGATCGAAAAGGGTTTTTTTTTTCTACAGAAAGCTATTCAGATGGAGAAGTGGAGATGTTTTTAAAGCTTGCAGTAGCTTCAGAGTTTAAACCAAAGTTTCAGCCTCTTCATTTAAAGACACAGTATAGACATATCACACCTGCATAGAACATAAACTGTGTGGCATGTAGACCTGCAGTACTTAATTAATCATTTATATATTTTTAGTTTTGAAGATGATGGAAGCTAGTGAGGAACAAACAGTAGAGGCCTCAGCCTGTAGATTTTAGACCTTTCACAGACATTCATGGCAGCAGGAAAAAGTCAAATTTCACCAGCGTAATCCTTTTGACATTTGCAATCAGCTGTCATCAGATCCCCTTGTGGCCTTCAGGAGGCTGTTGCAGTTTGAATTGTTCTCTCCATCGCTGTCTGCAAATTTTCTGCTTTTTTTTTTTTTTTTTTTTTTACTTAAAACATGTTAATACAGTTTCTCAAATTGTTGAACTGCAGAAAGCACAAAACGTGGAGCGATGAGTGAGAAAGCCCTTATTTTCCTCAGGCAATTCATTCGTCTTTCAGTCTCATACTTTAAATATTAATGTTGCATTGACACACTGCATACTGACTGAAAGAAGGATAATGAATTACCTGAAATATAATGCATGCTGTCTAACAAGGGATTGGAGTAATACATTAATAATACAGTGACCTTTTGTCATTTTTTTTGAAAAGTTATTATAACAAAGGGCTTGAAATGGGAAGCAGAGTTTGGTTATATCATGTATTATTGACTGTTATTTTCTTTTAATATCTTGAGTTCCAATGTTGTGTTTACATTTTGAGTAATGAATGAAACTTTAAAGAGGACACATTAAAGAACCATACCACCCATTTTGCATGTTTGAGCCTAATATATTCAATTTTCATTACTGACAATCTTTTCCCAAAGCATACGACTGGAATGGTGAATTAAAACATTTTTTCCTACTTCCAAACTGCCATTGGTTTCAGTTCATTCTGATACACTATTAAAATCAACTTGTTGATACTTGAAATGTTCTTGGGATAGGTAATCCATTATCGTGAACAACACGTATATTCAGGTTTTTTTTCGAAGTTTTGTAATTTTAGCGTTAATAAAAAGTGCGGAGTGAATGTATGTCTCCACCAGGGAATATAGTCCCAAAAGAAGACCTGCATTTATGGAAAAATTTATACAACCGACTTCATCAGGCTGCATAACTATTAGCAGGCGAAACATGGATTTTTAAGGTGGGTGTATCACTTGAATATTTGATTTTGACAGATTAAGAGGTTTTGCAAAATATCAGGAAAGCTGAAATACAGTTTTATCCTTTGGGAAATGATTGTCAGTAATGTAACGTGTATGAAAATTGAATATGTTAGGCTCAAACATGCAAAATGGTGGTATGGTCCTTTAATCTTTTTCTTTCCTCATTTTTGTAGTGTAATGTAGTTCATGCCAAAAGAAAAGCATCCAGTAAGTAAAACCCATAGGTGCTGAACTGCTCTGAAAACTTTGTGTTTGATTGGATCTTTACTTTTGTAACATCTTTACATCACACCTGGTTAGACACACCACAGACTGCAGCGACGGCTGGGACCAAACCGCCCAGCTCACCTCCTTGTCATTAAAATGAAAGCAAAAAACAGGGGTGTAAACAGTTCTTTGCAGCTTGTTGGTGCTCATTTGTGTTAGTGTTTACTTTCATTATTCATCATGTAAAACCTGTATTTAGGCTAGCGGTTGAGTTTTTGGCCAGAATCTTTGTTTCACAATCTGTGGATGTTGCCAGCTCAGCCTGGTGCAGCTGGCCAGTGTGGTGGAGTAGAAGGGAATCGATGTGTTTTTGCATATTAAAGCATTGCAGAGGTTTCAAAATAGACTTTAAAACAAAATAACAACATGGAAATCTCTAATGTATTTCTTTTAAAGAAAAAAGTCGCCAAAAAAATCATGTTGTTACTATGATTTTGGACAAAATAAATATGATCTTTTTTAGCTCATTCATATGTGTTATGACTTGTTCTATTCATTAAAATCTGGAGAGTATTTTTAGTATTGCTGGAATAATTTTTGTAGACTTTCATACAGAGATTATGATTTGATTTATGCTTAAAATTTAGAAGCGTATGCACTCGATTATATTTGGTTTACTCACATTTCTGTTTGGTTATGCTCCCCTCCATATGAGCAGTCATTAAAATGAAAGCAAAAAAAAAAGGGTGTGAACAGTTGTTTGCAGCTTGTTGATGCTCATTTGTGTTGGTTTGTGTTAGTGTTTATTTTCATTATTCAGCATATAAAACCTGCATTAATTCATTTTTTTGGTTATAAAGAAAAATGTGCTGCAATGCAAAATGACAGTCTGGTATAATCTCTTTTTTAGGGGCACAGTGGAGGCACGCTTTGTTTACATCTTCGTTTTGGGGATCCTCTTCACGGGCACTAAGGACCTGTTGCGTTCCCAGATCAGCACAGTTGATTCCCAGCTGAAGAGCCGGGGCTTATGGGAAATTTACAGTGGCCTGGTTCTGCTGGTATCTCTGTTGTTTCGTGCTCACAACCTGCCAGTCCTTTGCTGCTGCCTGTTGATTCAGACACTTATGGCTCAGTTCATCTGGAAGAACCTCCACTATGATGCAGCTCAGACCACCATTATGCACTACTGGTTCGGTCAAGCCTTCTTTTACTTCCAGGTAAGAAACAATAACAATGAAGTTCTTAACAACCTTGGCTGTTAATTAGCCAGATGTACCATTAAAGGACCCTACCATCCATTTTGCATGTTTGAGCCTAATATATTCAATTTTCATACACGTGAAGTAACTGACAATCATTTCCCAAAAGGTAAAACTATATTTCAGCTTTCCTGATATTTTGCAAAATCTCTTAATCTTTCAAAATCAAATATTCAAGCGATACACCCAACTTAAAAATCAATGTTTCGCCTGTTAATAGTTATGCAAAATTATGAAGTCACAGTCCTTAAACTTTTTGATAAACACACGCCTTCTTTTGGGACTATATTTCCAGGTGGAGCTTTTTATTGCACTTAAATGCTAAAATTATGAAACTTCGAAAAAAACCTGAATATACTTGTTTGCAATGATGGATTACGTATCCCAAGAATATTTTAAGTATCAACAAGTTGATTTAAATAGTGTACCAGAATTAACTGAAACCAATGGCAGTCTGGAAGGTAGGAAAAACATTTTTAATTCACAGTTCCAGTAGTATGCTTTGGGAAATGATTGATAGTAACCTTACCTTGTATGAAAATTGAATGTATTAGGCTCAAACATGCAAAATGGGTGGTATGGTCCTTTAAATGCATATGCAAAGTACGGGGCTAGCGATCAGGTGTTGGCTATCATCTGTGTTTTGTGGGTGTTTCCAGCTCTGCCTGATACATCAGGCCAATCAGAACAGAGAGAGTTTTAAGAGAAAGTACCTAAAATTGCCTGAATTTCATTCAGTGTGCACAGCAGTGCTGCAATGAAGAGTGAAAGTTGATCATTGGGTTTTTTGCACATTAAGCATTGTAACAGATTTAAAAGAGCTCCCTAAATGGTAATTTGTAAAATATATCTCCTTTACAGTGATGAGTCTTTCCACTGCAGAACAAACGTCAGTATGTAAATTAGGACCATTTCTGAAACTTTAACATTCAATACAGCTAACCCCAAAATAGACAGAGATGTTACAATAAATATATTTTTCTTGTCTGATTGCAGAGACATCTAGTTTCACACTCTCAGACTGAATTTAGCAGCATATAGGGAAAGTATCAGCAGCAATAAAGTGAATATACTGTTAAAAGAGCCAGTTTGAGCAGGAGAATTAAAGTTCTTTTTTTCCCCACACTGTCATGAAAGCTGACTTGACTGTGGATGCCCTGGTGTCTTGAGTTATGAATGCTGATCACAGGCAGGCATGACATCTAAAAATCCATTTCACCTCCACCGAGGAAGACAGGTATTTATTTAGCAAATGTGCATTGCTATCAACACCAAACATCCAGATGATTAACAATTTAATAACTGTCATCACCCTTGGGTCATTAATACCACGATGGGCTCGGGAATAAACCACCACCAGACAATTTCCAGTTTAGGCACCCAGGCATGTAATTACAGTCCTGCGAGAAATATTCTGAAAAAAGCAGTAACCATAATAGCAGATTTAAATTTGCTGCTCTGAAACAAACATTGGTGTCAGAAGAATCAAAAATGATGTTAAATTAGAATCAGTGTAATCAGCAAGTTTGAAGTGAGGATTTTGTGTAATTGATCGATGAGATCCTGTCACTGCAAACTGATGAGCCAAAGCAGTAAGATATTACTGTAGGTTGTTGAACCATATTTGCTGTGTCTGTTGTGTTTACAGACATTTTATTATGAAAGCTGGCAAGTAGGCTGTTGTTTTCAAAGTGTCCTTGCTGTTTCAACCTCTGTTGTCTTTGGCAACCAAATGCACAAAAACACAGGAGGAGTATTATGGGAAATATTCCAGGTAAGCTAAGCTGCAGACTTTGCTCATGTCAAAAAAGTGTTAAATCAAATCACATGATAAATTAACTGTCCCAGAGGACAATTTTTGGCTGTCTGTATTTGGCTGTCTTCATCTGGAGTGATGGACGATTAGACTTTGCAGTGGATTTTCTCTGGATTTATCCACGTCCCAAAAGCAGATGGTCAATAAGGAAGCAATGAGATGTTTCTTTGTCTAAAATGAGCTGGTCTGTGCAAATATTTCCACATGAGCAGAAACAAGTCACTCATTAGCATACAATCACAATGGAACTTAACAGCCTGCTGTAGAAATATATTAATGATGTTGATGATGATGATGATGATAATGATGATTTTGAGGCTATAAAATATTTATGTATTGCCATTTGTTTGTCCTTAAATGAATATTAAAATTTATAGAGCCAGATCCACTTTATATTGTGGCTGTAAACCCTGATGAGATTTTTTACTGACCAATTTTCCTGAAGCTGAAAATGAAAAATTCCAAATCAGAAAGAAGAAAATGTATCTGTTTCTGTGTTAAAACTTAGCATTATAAGCTTAGCTTGTTCCTGGAATGCTGAAAATTATTTTTACAAAGTTAAATATGACAGAAACATACGGTACCTGTGTTTAAAAAAAAAAAAAAAAGGAATTTATAAAGAGTACAGACTGAAAATAGTTGTACATGTACACACACAGCAGCTTGTGTGGCTGTAACCAGTCTGGCACAGTCTCCTGGTTTGGGAAAGGAAAGCATAAACAACTGGGCCACTGGGAAGTTGCCACAAGCTGCAAGTAATGATGACAAAGCGAAGAAGCTCTTCTGAGCAGCAATAAAATGCTTACAAAGCTTCACACAGATCTGTGTACTCGTTTTTATCTTTATGTACACGCTAAGTTACGCCTAAGCCCTTGGCAGTGCTAAAACAGAATTTCTTTGTGTTCCTGCAGGGGAATTCCAACAATATCACCACCGTGGACATTTCAGTCGGCTTCATTGGACTGGAAAGTTACATCGAAGCACCTGCCATCTTCTTAACAGCCCTCAGCACTTATGCGGGGCCCCTGCTGTGGGCGTGCCACCTGGTCTGCTACCTCAGCTCGGAGAGGGACAGGTAAGTCACAGTGCAGCATGAAAACACTTTCTCCATTCGCTTTGCTGCAGGCGCAGAGCAGTGTCATTGTTGCTTTTGAGTTACGGTGTTGAGTCTTTTTCATACTTTTGTGTTTTTCCTCTGTGTGGGTGAGACACTTCAAACACGAAAGAATATTGTGTCAAACATACGCAGGGTATCAATGATGCATTTAAACGGTTTAACCGATTAAGACCTTAAGCTGGATTGTGGCTAGTAACTGTGTATAACTATATGCATGTGAATGTAGGCTCGCTTTGAGACCGCAGCACAGTCTGTCTTGATGAGGTCTGTGCGTAGCAGTAGAAAAAACAGTTCCACTACAGGTGGAGCCAAATGAAATGTGCGTGCTCAGTTTAGAAAGAAGATAGTATTTCTAACCTACTTCTGCAAGATACATGTGCTGCTGCTGTGTAACTTGAGTAAAGGCAGCAATTGTGTACTTTGTTTAAAAGCAGATCCTCATGGGAATTTGACTGCAGATGGTGTTGTATAATATGTACACACATGATTGATATCTTGATTGATAATCTTTTATACCTGCATTTGAATATGTGTTTAAAGGACCATACCATCCATTTTGCACGTTTGAGTCTAATATATTCAATTTTCATACACATAAGGTTACTGACAATCATTTCCCGAAGGATAAAACCGTATTTCAGGTTTCCTGATATTTTGCAAAACTTCTTAATCTTTCAAAATCAAATATTCAAGCGATACACCCACCTTANTCCTGATATTTTGCAAAACTTCTTAATCTTTCAAAATCAAATATTCAAGCGATACACCCACCTTAATAATCCATGTTTCACCTTTTGATAGTCACGGTCACACAGCCTTATGAAGTCACGGTCTTTGATATTTGATTTAAATTTTTTGAGAAAAGTAGGTCTTCTTTTGGGACTACATTCCCCAGTGGAGACATACATTCACTCACGCTTTTTATTGCGCTTAAACGCTAAAATTATGACACTTCGAAATATAACCTGAACGTGTTGTTTGCAATGATGGATTACCTATGCCAAGAACGTTTCAAGTATTAACAAGTTGATTTTAATAGTGTACCAGAATGAACTGAAACCAGTGGCGGTCTGGAAGGTAGGAAAAAAATTTTTTAATTCACCGTTCCAGTAGTATGCTTGGGGAAATGATTATCAGTAACCTTATGTGTATGAAAATAGAATATATTAAGCTCAAAATGGGTGGTATGGCTCTTTAAGGTTGTAGTTCAAATAAAAAGTTCTTCTCAACTTAAAATTTGTTGCGTGTTCGCATTAGTATCAATCTGTCCAACATTTTGGGCCACATCTGGAAACCTCAACACTGACTGGCAGATTGCTTGTGAAATTGGTTTGGATTTTTATAAAGATTCCTTATGATGCTGGGGACCCTCTTAATGTTTATCGTGTCTCCAGAAGGTCAGAATGTTCCTTTGATCAGCACTTTGACACATGAAAAGTTATGACATTTTCTGGAGAAAGAAAATGAATCCAAATGTTTTGGCCTGTGCTCTAGTGCCACCAACAGGCCAAAATTTCCAATTGTACACAAAAAAATATTAAAAACTCATCAGTAGGTTGCCACAAAATTACTACGTTATCTTTCCTTTAGTGGCCACCGTTGGGCCAAATTGTGAACTTTTCTCGTAAAATGTCACGTAATATAAAAGGCAGATTACCACGAATAACTTTAAGATGTAAAGGACCCCTTAGATTCTAAGAGCCCCCTATGACTTTTTTCTAGCGCCACCCTCAGGTAAACCTTACAATCATAGCATCATTGCAGGTAAAGATTGTTCACGCTGCCTGGAATGAATGCTGCATCATCCAAGGGCCACTAACAGGCTTTAATCTTATTGACTAATTTTATAAACCTTTCAGCTATTTCCTCCATCTGTTTTCTATTCCCGCTTATGCTATGGATACAGGGGGTGGAGCTTGTCTCCAAAAGGCGGGGTACTCCCTGCGCCAGCCCCTTCCAGCTAATATCACACTAAATTCCAGCTAGTAACACATTACCTACTGCATTATAGAGCAAGACACTTGAGCATCTTTCCTTGTTCTCATTTTTCATGGCATGGCGCTCTCCTCACTAATGCTTTCCACAGAAACCCCTCCTGTAATGAGCACTCAGAGACAATACCATAAATCAGATTCTAAAATTGTCTCCACAATGTAGCTCATATCAAATGCACTCTGCACTATCAGGAGCTGGAAATGGACTGTGATCAGTACCTATTCAACTGGTCTCGCTTGACAATGTCATACTCAACTTAAAGCAACGTTATAATTTAGTTTTTCATTTTTAGTGCACATAATCACTGTAGCCTTTAGGGGGAGCCCAATTAGCATCATATTACTTTTAATCTGAAAACCTTCTTAAGAGATTCGATGCTGTGGCAAATATAAATAGCCAAAAGCATATTCAGCTCATACTATTTAATTTTAGATTAGATGGTACCTTTCCTGGAGCTGTTTTTGTTCGTTGAAATTACCTTGATGTAGAGCTGGAAAAGCCAAAGTGGTGATGGGAATCAGTTGATCTGCTGTGTGAGCTGAAACATGAAGTGGTTTACTGAAGGTATGCTGAAGGACACCCTATATGGTGAAAAGCTCAGGACTTCAATGCTTCAATCAAGTTCTGATGTAGCTGCTTTGATTTAGAATTTAGCAGATTTCTATATGACTTTCCCACTTTGTAGAGCTGAGGTTATACTTTACAAAAAAGGTGACTTTCTCTTTACCCTAAAGTGAATGAAGTCAAGTATCTCTAGGTCTTGTTCATGAGTGAGGGTAGGAAGGAGCATGAAGTCGATATGCAGATTGGTGTGGCGGCTGCAGTGTACCAGACTATCATGGTAAAGACAGAACTGAACCTAAAAGCAAAGTCGATCTGTGTGCCAACCCTCACCTACAGTCACAAACTCTGGGTAGTAACATAAAGAATGAGATCACAGATAACAAGCGGTCGAAATTAGTTTCATCCATAGGGTTTTGGGATCACCCGTAGGGACATGATGAGGTGCTCAGACATGAGGACATTGAGCTGAGCCAGCAGAAATGATTCAGGCATATACTCAGGATTCCTCTGCCTTCCTGGGGAGGCATATTGGGTACATCTATCTAGAAGGAGTACACAGGACAGACCCAGAATATACTGGAGGGACTTTATTTCCCTACTGGTTTGCAAACATCTTGGGATCTTTAGGAAGAGCTGAAGGAAGTGGCTAGGGAGAGGGACATCTGGGCTACTTTGCTTAGCCTGCTGCAACCTAGACCTGGATGAGCAATGAATGGGTGGGTGGATGGATGGAATAATGGACAAAACTACAAAAACAAGAGCACAGACTCCTATTCTAAGCATGCCGATGTACTTCTGCAGGCCTGCAATATTGTTAAATGAAACATCACTGGCTTACTTCTGCTGTCAGAAATGAGGAAGGCAGACAGTGTTGATTTCTATTCAGAAGAAGTTAAAATGAAATTAAAATATAACAGATGTGATTAACCTGGCTTGTCCTCGCCCCTGTTGATGCTGTGCTGCTGCTTTTCAGACAGACCTCATCCATATTTCTATATTGTTTAGTTTGGGTTCTTTGAAGCACAATGATATACATACATATTGTATATCATTCATAAAAACTAAGATTATGGTAGTGCTCTGCAGGTGTATTATATATAGCAGTGTTGTTAACTGTCCCTTAGATTGAATGTCCACCTCCAAATTGGGTGATTTCCCACGTCTCCTACTTCATCAGCCTGCCTTTGCTTGTCTTGGGAATATATCATTTGTCCAGATTTGAAGTTCCTCCCCCATAGCTGGGATGTTGCCTCTTTGAATTAACAGCATGCCTGCATTAATTTATGTGTTTAAATATGTCACTGATCTTTTTTTTAAAGCCTGGAGATGAAGTATCAGTGCATATGTGTGTTTGCTTTTGCATTGTCATCTTCTACATCCCTACACTGCATCCCTCCTCCCATTGTATGGGTTGTATTTTAAGGTCATTAACTCCTTTATCGGAATTTGCCAGCAATCCATGTTATTATGAGAAGTAAATTAGATCGGAATGTTCTTCTGGGTAAATGGGAAAAGTGATCTCATGCTGAGACAACTATGAACTTTGAGCCTGTGGTGAAATTAAACTTCAGTCAGAAAAAAGCGGACCTGCTGCTTTACTGAATTCACATCATCACATGTCGTTTAGAAGCATTAGGATTAGGATGTCAAATGTGAGCTATTCAGTCTACATTTTTCTCTATATGAAGCTGCTCTGCTCTCTGCAGTGTTTTTTCTCTTTGATTCATTGTCTTCCTCTCTGCAGGAGCCCGGTTGCACTCAGCCACGGCTGCTACTGTTTGGCTCTGCTAAGGTCTGTGCCAGCTGCAGCCTACATTGTGCTGGTCACTGTCCTGCGCTATCATCTCTTCATATGGAGCGTCTTCTCTCCCAAATTACTTTACGAGTCCATGCACCTGCTATTGACCGCTGGAGTCTGTCTCTTCTTTAACACAATGGAGCAAACCCATAGTTCCAGCAAGTCTTAGGAAGCCAAAGACTGAGGAGCTTCGCTTAGTACCACCAGTCACGGATCAGAAATAGCCTCTTAATATAGTGTGTCAATAACACTCACTTACACTCGCTCTGTCGTGTACTTGCTGTGTTTCTTCACAATATGTGAACAGATACATAAAGTGTCCATCTTCTGGACATTACTTTTGGTCTGCAAAAAAAGCCATTAGAAAGTACTCCTATATATATATTTGTTTGAGTGACCTATTTAAATATTTAAGACTTTCCAAGAAGAAAGGTTTGCAGGTGAATAAAAGTGAAGAAACATAAAGATGATTTTTGATAAAGAATCACTTTTTTTACGCATACTGTAGATGAATTACCTCAGGGAGTGATGCACAATGAGCTGCAGAGCTGCTTCGACAACATTGAAGTGTTTGATGTTTTGGCTCCATACTGTGCTAATGTTACATTCAGCGAGACGTGATTTTATGACGGTGAGAGAGAATATCGTGTTCATGTCGAGCAGAATGTGAACAAGAGATGTGAGGGTGCTTGGAAGCTTGAACAGTTCTGGAAATTATAGTTTTAGTGAAGATTTGCGATATGGGGGTTTGGGCTCATGGTGCAGTCATTTGGCTTCAGAATCCTTCAATTATGCTGCATGGGCTAAAAATTTTATAGTGATTTTCTTTTTGTCCTTTAAGCTCTCATTCACTTGTGATGTTTTGGGGCTGACAGAGCTTTAATAGCTAACTTGCTGGCTTCACCTATGTTTCTACAGACATGAAGGTGAGTAGTTAATAAGATTAATTTAATTTTCAGTTAACCCATTATGGACAGAGATGAAAACATTCATTAAGGCCTAAGGTCTCTGTAGAAAATAAATAAATAAATAAATAAATAAATAAAACCTGAGAAACAATCCAAATTTGACTAAGTACCAGATATAGACATGAAATAAAAATCATTTGAAAGGTTACATGTTGCGCTATAATTAGAAATAATTGTCTTTTATCTAATGTTCATAAACAGATCCATTATTTCTATGCACATAAATGAAAATTATGGAAATAATGGATGTTTTTTTTTAAAGAACATTTTCAGTTATCTCATAAAGCATATCACCTAACCCATCAACAAATCACAATGCATTTTAGCATTTTCACTAAAAAACTGTTCAGTGCAACACTGGTGTCGCATCGCATTTACAGGAGATGTAACATGAATGTTGCATCCACCCATAAAGGGTTAAAGTGCAAACCTATGTTTTAATTTGAAGATATTTTCAGCCATATCGGTGCATTTGGATTAATTATGTAGGTAAGTAGTTCTACTGCACTGTGACCTTTATAGCTCTACGGTTTGTTAAGATCAGAAGACATACTGTATATTCTCAACATTCAGCCTTTTTTTAGTTCACCATGTCTCAAATAGGATTTCCCTATTTAACAGCAGGCTTCTACATTGCTATAAATGCTTGTGCTGTTTTTTTCTCTGCTACAATTTCCACTGAGATAGAGCAGGCAATGAATAAAAATATGAAATATAAAACCTGTTTCATTCTGTACACAGCTTAAAATTGATGTGAAGCATTTAAGACCCACCTTATTCTGTAGGAGACGGGAAGGAAAACAACTTCTCATTTATCTGGATGAGTCTTTGTAAATTTGATATTAAATATTGAAAAAGTTATCCAACTTGAAGAGCCTGGCACTTTGTACACACTGCAGACTTTTAGACTTCTAACTAATGCTCAATATATCCATTCAATATCACTGAGAATACCACCAAAGTAAAGCTGGCAAGTAAGTTGGCAAGCACTCAAAGAGTATAAGAGCCAAACGAGCTAACAATACATCGCTGTCCAAGTATTTATGGAACAAACTGTATTAATATAGTGTATCGCTGATTACTTAGACTCCATTTTGAAAGTAGAATCGGAAAATAAAAATATCAAAGCAGCAGGGCAGTGAGGACAGTCGCAGGCAGCGTGACAGCACTTTGATTTCCAGTGGTGATATTGTTGGTATCTTTAATTCATACTTTAAGGCTCCTTGTTGATTATCAGCTGGCAGCTCATTACCCGTCTGAGATTTGTCCCAAAAAAAGCAAACTGACAGATTTCGTGTAAGCACCACAGAATGCAACTTTCTACCTTGAGGCAGTAAAATGAATCGCAGGTTCCCACCCCAACGTGTGTCAGTCATTTTGATGAGCTGTCTACCTTAAAACAGCATCTCGCCTGAGGCTCAGATAACTGACATCCCCAAAGCCGCCACAGGTGTCAGAGAAGCAGACGGCAAATTCCGCCAATGTTAGGAAAAAAAAAAAAAGAATGCTGATGTTTGCTGGTTTTTGTTCAGGGATTCTTTGATCCGCGGCAAGCTTTATTGTTGTTTTTTTTTCTTTTCTTTCTTTTCTGGCACTGAGGTTGTTGCTGCAACTTCCCTACCAGCTTCACCTTGATAAGCTTCCACAAAAAATTGTTTCTGCACCTAAATGTCCTGGATATCATTGAGAAGTCAATCTTGCAAACAGGGCTAGTTTTGATGAGCGATAGAAATTGATAGTTTAGAATATATATCCTGTTTATTCAGTGTTAAAGTTTGTATTCTATACATTTAATAACTTTGCATGTTGACCTTGCAATTATAGATCTGGCAGTAGTTGTTGAAGGTAAATTGACTTGATGTTAAGTCTTGGCTTAACTTCTTAGCTTCAGGTCATTGTGGGCAGTGAACCAATATTTATCCTCTGAGTTGTTCACACCTTGGGCCAGGTGACTCATGTGACTTCCATTTGACCCGGGGNGGGCACCTGTCCCAATGTTTGAATAATTCTCTGGAGATAAATCCTATGTGACCAAAGAGTCAGTTGGCCCACCTTGGCAGTAAACCAGTACTTATCCTGACCCTGAGAGACTTTAACACCTTGGGCCAGGTTTCACATGACTCTCATGTGATTCAAGAAGTCACCTGGCACAAGGTCTGAATGACTGTCAGTCATTTGTGGGCAGTAAACTGACACTTATCCTTTGAGAGCCTTTCACACATTGGACCAGGTGATTGATTTGACCCAATGTTTGAATGGCTCTCAGTCAATGATGAGCAGTAAATTGGTACTTAACCCCCTGAGAAACTTTCACATCTGGGGACAGGTGGCTCACATGACTCCCATGTCATTCACACCTGGCCCAAGGTGTGAACGACTCAATGGTTGTAAATATGCCAACAGAAGCTGATGAGATGCAGCTGGATGTTGCTCCTAATATCAAACGTAATTTATCTTTAGCAGCATAAAAACCTAAAATATACCAACAGATCTCCTCTGAGAGCCATTGATATCTTGGGCCATTTGACTCAGGTGACTTCCGTATGACAGTCAGTAGTATGAGGTAAGCTGGGAGACTTACCGCTGGGAGACTTTCACACCTTGGGCCATGTGACCCAAGGAATCACCTAGCACAAGGTGTGAATGACTCTCAGCAGCTTCAGGCAATAAAACACACTTAACCTCAGAGAGTCTTTCACAGCTTGGACCAGGTTACTCACATGACACCCAGGCGTGAATGATACTCTGAGGATGAATGTTGGTTAACTGCCCACTGTTGACTTTGAGCTGAAGATGCTACTTAGGTGTTCAGCTAAAAGTCAAAGTTCACTTCCCCTGCTACCTGGATGACTGAGAACCTTTGTATGCTAGCGTGTTTAGCGCTGCAGTAGTGTTCTGCAGAAACGCTACATATGTTTTTGTGCTGCCCGGACTCAGAGCTGCACTGACCCATGTTACGCTGACACCATGTCGAGTGCCTTTCCTCTTTGCAGTTGAATCTCACTTCAAGGGAGTTCTGATGGAAATAGTTTACGAAGCAGATAACACCATCTTCATCCCTCATGAGGATTATTCTGTCAGTGTTTGTCACATTTCACAGCTCTCTGCTTGTAGAATGATCTCTCCCCACTAATCATCATGTCTCTGTAAATTGATAGTGCAGCAGACAAAATGTTAGCCCGCGTTGTAACCAGCAGAGTTTTGTCACGAGTATCACAGAACTTTCCTCCGCGGGTGCAATTCTTTAGAAGGCTCTGGTGTTTTCGTAATGTATAGATTCAAAAGCAATATATCATCTCAGATTGAGATGGATTTTTCAGTCTGAAGAGAGAAAATGAATGTTGTTATGGAGCGACTCAGTAGGTTTTTATGCTGCTAAAGATAAATTATGTTTGATATTAGGAGCAACATCCAGCTGCATCTCATCAGCTTCCAGGCGCTAAAATGAAAACCTGGCCTGACGCTGCTTCGCTTTCATCCTATTATGTGAAGTCTGAGACACTCCCATAGCACTTTGGGATATACAAACATCTTAACTCCTAGTGATGAGCATTGTGATGTGTTCAATGTCAGGTTTTCTATAAAGCTCTTCTTTGTCCATTCTATTCTCTATATTTTAATTCCAGACAAAACAGAAATGTGAAAAAGCACAATTTCCTGTCACTCAGCTGTTAAATCTACACAGACTACTCCTTTAAAACACAAGCCTACAGTAGGTGACATTCACAATTTCACGCATGTTAAATCTTGAATTCTATTCCAATTAAGGCAATAAATATTTTAATCAAATTATAGTTTGCTTATATTTGGAGTAAGCAATCGGCACATGCATTTCCTCACCTGGCATGCTTCGCTTTGTAAGCCGATTAAGCAGTGAGTCATGTATTTTCAGCATAGCTGGAAGTCTTATTATTTCCAGCTAAGTATGTCTTACTCTGCGTTTAATCACAATACAAAAATCTGGGTATAGCATGCGTGCAAACGTGCTGAATGTTGACGGTGATCCAAGTTACATTTACATTATGGATTAGTTTCCTTACAGGAAGCCTCAGGCTGTTCCTCACTCATTTGATGAAGCATTTCAGTTTGTATGAGTGATACGTTTAATTTTGCTGCTCCGTCTTTGACTCTCCTGTTGTTGTAGGATCTTTCAGTTTACATGTGGACTGTCTTTACTTACAGTCAGACTAGTACATTCACCAACCATGTATCACACAGACACTGCACAGTAAGTCCTATTGGAAAACACTGGATATTTCTTCCTTTGTACGTTTTTCCTTCTGCATGTTTTTTTGTTTCTCCATTTTGAAAAACATTAGTAATTTGTGCTTCCTCTTTATAATTGTAATTAGAAAATATAGCTTTATTCATTTTGTAATGTCCCACAGTTGCTTTATGATAACTATGCAGTTGGTCTTGTTTATTGTTAAATGTGTTTTTGTCTTTGTAATCTCCTTTGTTTAATTTCATGAAATCACTGCAGCAGTTGTAATAAGTGATTTTCTTTTTTAAAATCTACTTTTATGTAATTAATGTGTTCTCTAACTGAGTTGGGGTTTTATCTGCTTTATTTTTCCTGCAACAAATGTGAAGTGGAAGCAAAATGACAGACGACTGTTTGAGGGGCTTAATTTGCCGAATTATTTATGTTCCTTGTAATGAAATAAATTCATTTGCTTTGCTTTGTAATTGCTTTTGTGTCAGTTGTAACAAGTATCAGAAAGAACTTTTAAGGACTGATTTTGGTGGAAGAACATTTTTCGTATTTTATAGTAGATGCTGGAATATAAATTCATGAAGAGTCTCCCTGTAATATTAGCGATAATCTGCCCATTAAATTATCTTTGCAGCAGAGTGAGGCCATCTGTGTGTGACGGCCCGGCTGCTCTGGAGGAGAGATGACATATGATGCACTATCACTTTCACTCCAGTTTCTCCTGTCAAAGTTTCCTCCTGACTTAGTGAAATTGGACAAGAAACCATCTGTGAAAGTGAACCTCATATCTACACACAGAGTCGTGGGAGGATGATAATTTAGTATCTGCTACCCACTCATTTAATAATTATTTTTATCCCTTCAGGAGCTGCAATTCGGCGTCATTATTAAAGGAACGACACATTTCACACTGTGTCGTGTCTGAGTGGGAGTTCCTCCCTCGTAACGCCTCCAACGTGTGACGCACTGAAGATGTATTATTGTCTTTGTGTCAGAAATGCTGCATGATGAGAAAATGCCAAATGAAGTCAGTAGCTTTCGTGAGAAATCTGAGGGATCTGATAGTGTGTGACATCAGATTTTGGAAAGCTATTATCTCCATATTTCCCAAAATGGGACAAAGATGTTTGTACTGTTTGACAAATTATTGAATTCTGCAATTTTACATGTGTTTTTAGAAATAATTTCCATGACAAAAATGTTATAAACCATCTTTAATACATGACTCTATTCCTGCTCTCATACTAGTTTGTGTTATTTTTCAGCTCTTTACCTTCACTGTTATTAGATAAAGCTCATGATGAATATTATCATATTTTGTCACAAATAAAGAAACCTGCAATGGTACAAATGTAAGTTGGAACTACAACAATAATAATAAAATGTACAAATAAAAACAAATGAATGCAGAAAACGAGTGAAATGATGAAAGGTAAGAAAGTATAATAATAAAAAATAAAGTTAAAGACAATTTTTAAAATAATTTTTTGTAAAAACTTTGAGTAATAATAGCTCTCAGGTCATCTACTTCAGATTTCATTAAAAGTAGAACAGCATTGTAGGAATATTTTTTCTTTGTTCAGATAACAACCAATAATCATTTCTGTCCCTTTTGTCAGAGAACAACAGGCAGAATTTTCTCTTTTCGTCCTGTGACGCTATGAGACAATCTGCAGGATTCTTGCAGATGTTTTGGTTCGTTTCATAATTGAACTTTTTGAGTCCCGTCTCATACCTGAATTTTGAATCTTTTCTCATAACTCTGCTCTGCTGGACTGCAAATCATTTCAGGAAAGACGACTGGCTTAAAACTAATTTACTCTTATTACAAACCATCTCTGAAGAAAATGGAAAAAGAATGAGTGACAGAAATTAATTTTTACAGAAAGTCTGAAGTGACTATTTTGTCGCAGGCAGTGTGCGATGTCTCTTTAATCATCATCGGCTGTGCTTATGCACGTGAAAGACCACAATTCAGGTTGTCATCATCAGTGAGCATTTTGTGCTGGATTTGTTGCATATACTGCAGGAGCACATTTCTGAAGCATATTGGCACGTGTGTGTTCTCTTCATGTAAAATAAGGATGGACCGTGTGAGACCATCCAGCACAAAACACACACCTAATGAGAGGAAAAGAGCAGATGGAGAGCTAAATTGAAGTTGTGCCTTTGAGTTGGAGCTTCCCCAAAGAAAGCAGCCTTACCTCAGCTGCACCACTTCAGCCGTTTGATGCTCCAGGAGTTTGTCTGCTAAGTGGCAGGTGGCGACGAGCCAAAAAGGGTTATTGCAAGTTTGGAGCTGGCTGCCTGTAAAAAACACAGCCGCTGCAGAAGCTATTGATGGACGCACGGCTCATTCAGCGACTGCTCGCTCTGCCAGGATTCCCCTCTTCTCCCTCCACACTTTCTGTTCCAAGCAGCTGAGAGGAATCCAGCTTGCTAAAACTCAGCTCAGTTGTTACCAAAGCCTGGAGGGAAACACTTGCTGCATGCATAAAATTACCACTGGCTTCATTTATACTCAATTGGAGAATCAGCTTGTTAACACTATGCGGACCAGGTTTGAAGAGCCTTCATCGGGGTTTGATAATGCGTCCCGAGTCAGAGGGAGAATGTGGAGTTGAAAAAAATGACAAGTTTGAGCTTCTCCTTGGGTATAAATGTCAGGATGTGTGGAGAACATCTTCTGGGGCTTATATAATAACTAGATATTAGGAATAATACAGCAATGGAAAGTTGAGAAAGTTTGACGCAATAGGAATGAGAAATGTGACACTCAGCAGTTCCATTAACTGCATAATTTTGTCAGTATTAAAAACCAGAAGAACAAATTGTAAAGTAAAATACCTTGTCAGGAAATTGCTCATTAGTTTCCAGAGGAATGGGGCAAATGGGACGTCTGGGCACAGAGAGTTTGCGCTTATAATTGAGTAGAAGTGCTAAACAAATTATTATAAAGCATAAATGATAACAGTGAGTGTGTTTGTTTAGTGTTAAGAGACGAGTCTAATCCAGAAATCCAGCTATAAGTCAGCGTGGGTGGATTCCAAGTCTGTCATTAAAGTAATCTATGACCTCATTGACCGAGTACAACATCAATACTGATTCTTTCAGCAGCCTGCAACAGTAAAAGTCACATTTTTCTCTCACAGTGGTAACATTCAATAGGGAGACTTTGTTCTAAAACAGTTGTCTGGAAAATGGCCAGAAAGCTCAGTTCTTGGCAAAGTAATCATTGAATCAATGGTATTGATCAACAATCTTGAGCTCCTGTAGCATAGCTTTGTGCACTTAACTATTTAATTCACATCTTTGGAACGCCTCAAAGATTTTCGCATTAACAGTTATGTTGTTAGATATCTGATACTGCTGCTGACATGCATTTAAACACCTCACACTTGCTTTGAGCTTGGGGACTATTTTTCTATGGCACGATGGATTTTTAAAGCTTTTATGGGGCTAAAATGTAATAAAAAGTTCTCAAATGATATCTGAAAACACAGTTATTACCAGACAGCAAAGATGGCAGTGAATAATATGACAGTTAAGGTCTCAGTTATAATTCAAATGTAAGATAAAACAATGAAAGAAGGCCAGTGAACACATCCTAGAACACTACGTGCAGCATAGCCTTTAAAGGACCATACCAGTGGTTTTTCATGTTTGAGCCCAATAAATACAACCCACATACACATTACATGACTGCCAACCATACTGGAGTGGTAAATTTTATATATATATATTTTTTCAGGCAGCCATTGGTTTCAGTTCATTCCAGTGAAAAATCAGTAAAAGGAACGACACATTTCACACCGTAAAAAAATCAACTTGTACAGACTTGAAACGTGCTCGAGATAGATAAATCCATCATAGCGAACAACATCCTGTTATTATTTTTGTTGAAGTTACTAAATTTTACCATTTTAATGCAGTTAAAAACGTGGAGTGATCTGTGAATCCTCCAGGGAAAAGTCTCAAGAGAAAAGACTACGTTTACCAGAGAAATTAAAACGACTGAGTCTTCTATATTCGGACATGCATGTTAGCAGGCAAAACATTGAATTATAAGGTGGTTGCATCACCTGAACATTTGATTTTGAAAGATTAGGGGATTTGGCAAAATAACAAATTAAAATACAGTTTTACCTTTTGGGAAATGGTTGGCAGTAATGTACCGGGTATGCAAATGGTTTTTATTGGGCTCAAACATGCAAAACTATTTGTATGGTCCTTTAAGAGCCATCTTTTTCTCTTTACTTCTGATAGCCCTCTCACTGGCATCTCTGGTGAGGGGACAGTGGGCGGAGCCTGACCTGTAATGCAGCCAGCCATGTGATATTTGGCAATTACAGCCAAGGGAGCCATCAGAAGAAAAGTAGTAGAAGTAGAAAAGTTAGAAGTTCGCCCTGCATTAAAAGAAAAAAAACACAAAGAGCCTGAATCAAATCTTGCAAGATGTTTCTTTGCCCTGAAAGTTCTACTTACTATGAGGTATAACGGGGCCTCTAATGTACACAGTGATAATGCTATGAAATAATAATTATTATTATACATTTTCAGACCATAATAGTGTGAAACTGAGTAACAGTAAAGCACAGTTTCTAATATATATGAATGAAGATGTAGTTGAATCTGCAATCTCTGTGGCTAGTGGCGATTCTAAGCCACTGGATCTGTTGCTATAAATTCATATCTGTAAAGAATGAATAGAAAAGGATAATGTCAACAGACAAATGTGCAAGAAATATCAAACTGTTCAAAGGGAAAGGGCAGGAAGGAATCAAGCTTGTGAGATCCTGGTCAAAGAGAGTCTAATGGCTCGAGCTCACACGAAATAAGCCACATTTTTGTGAGGAAAGACCCAGTGCTGGCTTTTAAAAGCCACTGGAGCTTTTCCAGGAGCAGCCTTCCCTGGCAGCCCCACACAGACAAATGGATATGTGTCTAATGAAAGGCTTTTAGGGGATATTGATTTTTTTTTTTTGCCATGATTGTTGCCAGCAGTTTTGTCCTTGACATACATTCATACAAGTATGCAGATGGGGGAAAGGGCTAATGTAAAATATGTATGTGAACTCTTGTGACTCTTCCAGCAGCACAGCTCTTATTGTCTCTGCATGAGCGACACTACAATCTTCAAAACATTATTACACACAGCAATGAGCTAATTGTTAAACCGAGTCTCAAGTTGCGACAGAGATATTTGCCATCTCTCCTCCTTGCCTCAGGGCTCTAGCAGCTCAACCCTAAGCTGTCAATGCACATCATTCATCCACGTATCTGCAGTGTAATCAGTTGTGCAGAAAGCCGGCCTCATATTCCTCAGTGTGAGGAACTTTGAGATGCAAGTCAGCGGTTTTTGCTTTGTGTGACCAGAGCTGGAGGCTGTCATTACACTAATGCAACACTGCTATCCAACAAAGGATCTGCCACCAGGGAAAAAAAACAAAACAAAACAAAACAAAAAAAAAAAAAAAAAAAAAAAAACCCTCAGGACCCAGAGAACAGAGATCTTCAGATAATACACATCCCCACATTAAGTCCTGACATGTCTTTGCCTTTTTCAACAGGCAGTTACTCATCATTATACCTGGGAAACAGCAGGAAATTGTTTTATAATGTAGACAAGATATCATAAGCTATCCTCAAAGGCACAACTCATATATTTATGGAGGAAATCGGTTTCAGGTGCACCTGAAATTAAAAGCGGTTTTAATTTAAAGCGGTTTTGACTTTGCATCAATGATAACACTCCTAAAACACACTGCGTTTATATAGCAGCCTTGGCAAACTGTGTTAGAGTTTCCCCAAGGATGAATTCCGATGTTTCAGGTTAGATTTGTGATTGTGAAGCTGGTTTGTGAACAAGTTCAAATCCCAAGCTCAGCACAGAGAATTAATAAAAACTCTCAACTTCTGCACTGGTGCCCATGGGCAAAACATTTAAGCCCCATTTCCTGCAGTGTAGCCGCTCAGATTGTCAAGCAGCTTCCAGTGTGAGAGTGTGAACATGAATCAATCATGGAGGAAAAGAGCAACTCTGCTCAGTCAACTTTCCATGATGAATGATGATTGAAAAGTAGATTCACGTTGTAGTCAGAGAATTTTTTTTTTCCAGTGGAAAGGCAGGTGATACAGTTACACTGCAAAAACTCCATCTTATCGAATCATTTTTTGCTTATTATCAAAAGATTTTTCTAGAAATGAGTCTGTATCTAGAAACATAATAGAATAAGGCAGGTCACTACTAGAATCAAATAAAATGACAACTGAGTTTAGAAAATTCTTTAAACAAATTGAGCTTCATTGGAAACAGGTTGAAACGTTCTCACTGCTTTGCCAGTTTTTTAACTTCTGTCTGTTTAGGTTATGAGTCTTGGTTGGTTTGTTTGTTAAGCAGGATTATTCAAAATGTTTTGAACCAATTTCAATGAAAATTGGTGGAAAGAACCCATTACATTTCAGTGTGGATCTGAATCTTCGGTTGGAGCCAAGACTTTTTTAGAAATGAGTTTGTAGCCCTTTCCAGACTAAAATATTTCAATAACTTTCTTTCTCATTTCTTCCAGAATTTCTTTTGATCTGGGCATCATGTGGTGCTTGTTGAGACATTTTAGCTTCACATTGCTCGAAAGCTTCTATTTAAGTGATGTTTAGATTCAGCAGGCTGCAGGATTCAAGCCTGAGTGTGTCTAGTCTAGTTGAACCAATTATCAGTTCAATTTGGTTATTTGGTTGATTGAGTATCTCAGGGGGCAATTACTTTTTCTCATAGATGATATCATCCATGAGGTGTTGGAGCATTTTTCCTTCAATAAATGAAATGTATTTTGTGTTTACTCAGGCCATCTTTGTCTTATATTAAGTCTTGTTTGACGATCTGACACAAATAGGTGTGACATATGCAAAAATAGAAGAAATGAAGAAGAGGCAAATACTTTTTCATGGCACTGGAAGAGCATGGACATGGACTGATTCAACTGATTCACTAGTTTAGTGGTTTGACTGTAGTCACTTTCAGAGAACTTTATGATTTTTCTTTCTTCATACAAATGCGGTCTCAGCTAAATATCTCCCCAAGTGATCAGTGCAATAGAAAATGTTAGTCTGGAAATTTGCATTATTGTGTCTTATTCACAGGCAACAATCTGCATTTGGAGGTGTTTATGCCTATATTATTGCAAAGTTTTACCTAGAAGTCAGAAAATAATTGGGGGTATTTTCAGATATTAAAATTTAAAAACAAACTATGCATTGTGAGAGTGCAAATGGAAAATGTTTTCAGTCCAATTAGCCAATAGTGAAGTGACAGTGAATTGATAATGAGCAGATCAGAGCTTCTGTGCTTTATTTCACCATCTAAATTCTGGATTTATTCCTTAATGGTCTGAAAGATCCTATTCAGTTTAGTTTAATTTAGTTTGACTTCACTTATTTAAAAAAAAAAAACATCTCAGCATTTCTTCATTGTACCAAGCACTGTGCAAGTTAAATAGGGAACAGAAGCAGAAGCAGCCAGTGCTCACGAAGCTTTAAAAGATTTGACATTTTATGAAATTTGGAGGTGTCCAGATGAGACAGAAACTACTTTCTACTTGGTTTAACCCAAGTGCTTGGACTGGATCTTCACGGGCCTGAATAATGAGGCTAGGAAGAATTGCAAAGTGAGTTTTGAGGATGATAAGGAGTGTTGAGGTGAAGATTTGGGTTGAAATCAAACCTGTCTACAATGAGACGTGTGGATTTGTGCAGGAAGGTGCTCGTCTGAGGGGGGGGAGGTATGGCTGTCTGAAATCCTTCACCTGAGAATCTCTGACAGACTATCAATTATCTATCTATCTATCTATCTATCTATCTATCTATCTATCTATCTATCTATCTATCTATCTATATCTGTCTGTCTGTCTGTCTGTCTGTCTATTCTGTTGTAATTTATCTAGTCCACAGAAAAATTGATATAACAAACCTGAAACACATCCAGGCTAGAAAACTCATTAAGCTCCATGTGATCCTGCTGACCTGGACCTTGCTGCAGGTTTTAGAATTGCTGTTGGCAGCCACACACACACACACACACACACCCTGCATACGTGTGCTCCTGGCTTTGTTTTTTTTTTTTTNTTTTTTTTTTTTTTTTTTGGTGAAAGTGTTTAAACTTGAACTCTTTTTCTGTTTTCTGCCTGGTGGACTTTGCTATTTTGTGGCATTTCCACAGCCCTTGCATCTTTCCTTGGACACCCAGCCATAAAACTTTTTGGACACCAGCTCCCTTAAGAGCCCCTTTGTTCTTTGGTTGTTAATTTATCTCAGGTTCGAGCTGTAGATTTCAAACTAGCAACAAGGTCTAGAGGGAAGATAACAGCTTTTTTTTTTTTTTTTTNTTTTTTTTTTTTTTTTGCCACGTTCTGTGTTCAGCTCTTTCACACAAAGCCCAGCCTGAGTGGAATGAGTGTGTGGAAAGCATCATGACACAGTTTGAATAGGATAAGAGGTGGATTAATACTTTGAGCCAGTAAAATACTTCTCAATGTTTTCCTGTCAAAGTGACTCCAAAGAGACATTAACTATTGATGCTTATTTCAGCAGCAAATTTGAGCACAAAGTGATGACAGTCAAATCTGCCATCGCGTAACTATGCTTTCTCTGCAGATAAAATTGGTAGCAGTGAGGCAGAAAAGGTTTTGACGTCCAGGGAAACATGAGAAGGATCCACGCTGAGAGACAACGTGATAACTCATGTGTGGTGAAGTTAATAAATCATTTCAAGTCACATCAAATGGAACAATGGGAAAAGCAGCACTGCACAGTTTGAGGCTTTTAAATTGGAAACTGTGCAAGACTGGCTTCAGCTGCTATCATATCCAGACAGCCTGGTCCATTTGGGAGGGCATTACAGGGTCCCAAACATTAGGGATTTTGGATCATTCCCCTCCTGCTGTCAAACGTGTTACAATGCAGTCAGGCTCACCAACATCAGACAGAATGTCCCTTTAAAACTATGAACAGGGCTCTTCCTCATATCCCCAACTCCCAGTGTGATTATATGAATATAACAATTTTACAGTTGTGTCATTTCAACAGTGGTTTTTTTTTTTTTTTAAATATGTTTTCCCAGATGGTGGTGATAATTTGTGGACTATAAAATAAAGCACAAAGGCTGCTTTGGCTGTAGGGATAGGGAAGTAAGAACCAAGCCTAATTCCTAAAAGAAAACACAAAGTTTGATGAAACATGCACAGCACCATACCAACACTGAGCAAAAGAGCTGCAGGACAGGTTGGTTAAACCCTTTGAAAGAAAGTTTAGATGGAAATAGCAGGATCAGGATTTCCACCAACTTCTGCCGGAACTTTCATGAAGTCAATTGAGGTTAAATACACTTTTTATTCACATGTAAAAATGTTAACAGCAAACATTCAAAACACAAACTCTGCTTTTGTTATACTAGCAAGCTGTTGCGTTTATGGGCCTTGATCTGGCTGCACTGGGCCTATGTTAATTGAATCTGTTCATCAGTCTGACTGGTGATGTACAAGAAGCTACCAGGCAGATGTAAGAAAATACCATCATGAGAAGGAATCAGCTGGATTAAAATTCACTATTAATGTCCTCTTGGTGTGAAACTTACTGGGCATTTGGAGGAGGTGGAAGAGGAGAAGGGGGGAGCAGGAGAGGGTGTTTGTTTAAGCAGAAAGTCATTGATTGTCACAGCAGAGGGAAGCCCTGCCGGGGCTCCGGAGCGGCTATGTGTTGCATGCCTCAGCGGGGAAAATGTCTTCATATGCGGGCGGAAGTTCGCTGGGAAGCGGGTAAGAGAACGGAAAGCAGTGATTGAGCTCCGGATCCAAAGAAGAGTATCCCGGCAGCTCGATGGACGGGTGTCCCCCGCACTGCACTTCGGCACCTGTCTCATCAAACACGTTAAAAACACCCAAATTGATGTAAGACACCGGCTGGAATTCCGCGGAGGAACAGTCCCGCTCCTCGCGGAAGATGATCGGCCCGGTGCTCTGCCTCTGAGACTGCCTGCTTCTGGAAAACTGCGCCGCTTTGTACCTCTTGATGGTCACCAGGTTGAGGAGCCCGAGGAGGCACTCCAAGGTGCTGAGAACAGTGGAGATGACCAGACTCCGCTGGTAATCCCTCAACTGCTCGCAGGCTGGATTTACAAGCACGGAGTGGAGGCAATAATGGGAATATTTCCTCTCCACCAGAGAAGCGGTGTCTCCGTCCACTACCGCGCCGGAGAAAGCTGTCAGGACCCCCAACAAGAAGACCACAACACCGAGGAGGAGGAAATTCCTGCAGCCGGGCTTCTCCGTGCAGCACAGCAGCGCGGAGCCCAGGAGGACCTGACCGATTCCCACAAGTAGCCCGGAGTAGAAAGCACCGGCCGCGGCGCTGAGGTGGAAATGCGCTTTTACCGTAGATCCCAGAGAGACGCATCTTAATCCAACAACAACTTCGCTGAGGGCGCACACGAAGAGGAGGATGCTGGAGAAGACGGTGCACAGTCCTTTCCCACTCAACTTCATTATATTCCACCTCTGCCGCGCTCGATCCCTCTCCCCCCTTCTTCATCCTCCTTCGTCCTCCTCGTCTCCTCTGGAAGCACTCTCACATTGGGACATCATCCGGTGAATCCTCCGGTTCAGAGCGGGCGATCTTCGCCGCTGTTGCGCCTCTCTCGCATCCCCGCCGCTTTACGGGAATATATAAATAATTAATGGGAAGAGCGTGTTCCTTTTCGCAGCCACTGCCTTATCGATAATCCGTATCCAGCCAAACTGGAAATGATCACTCCCCCGATCAGCCAAACGCCCATCCGCAGTCTCACGCTGAAGAAGCACTCTCCTAAGCAAAAGTTTGTTCTTTTTTGTCCCTCTTGTGGAGAGAGAGAGAGAGAGAGAGAGAGAGAGAGAGAGAGAGAGAGACATCTGCAGCCCTCTAAGTCATCAGATTGAATGGTGGGGTGTTTTGTGGCAGGAGGAAGGAGATGCCTGCCTGATGTTTGAGGTGCTGTGGACTAATGACCCATGGACCTTCAAATCTCTGGAAGACTATAAGGAGAAAGAGTGAGTGAATGGCTTGCATGGTGGTCTCTTTAATGCTTTAACCACCACAAAATTTAGGAAATTTTAAGTTATTCACACACTAAAAGCCTTCATCTTCATAGTATAGTAGCAGTAACTATGGTCACCAAACCTGCAAATAAAAGATGGATAAACTGGGTTTGAGTTCCTCATCATTTTATGGCATTTTGCCTGTAGTGTGCCAATAATATTTGTGGAAATTCAGTGATTTCTGGATGTCATCCTTGCAGAATTTCTTCAATAAGGGGTTGCTGCCTCTTTGGTGGATCTTTCTGGGGGGAAAAGTATTAATAATAGAGAACAGTTGAGGATGATGGAGACTGAGCGCTGTCCATGGTGCTGAAATCATCCAGCTCAGGCCAGATGGCAGCTGACTGGACTCCTCAACATCTTTCCTTCCAGCAAAAAACTCTCATATTTTATTTATCTCAGATACAGTAACCTGTTGTGGGTGAGAACATATCTTGTAATCCCCACAAATGACCTTGATGTGACGAGAAAAAATAATGAGGGCCATAGAAACTTAGAGCAAACTCATTAGAAACAGAATATCTCAGTATTACAGGACACAATATTGTTTAAAGAAATTCTGTTTGGTCTCAAAACACTGTAAGAAGGACGTATGAGTCATCAAAAGCTGAGACTGTAATGCCAAACAAAGCAGCTGATACAGCCCACAGTCTAAAAGTGAAGGTTTCATTTGGAACTCAAATATGTATCTCTTAATAAAAGAGAAATAAAACTGAGGAAAATTAAATAGGATATTTCGTAAAATTCAATAGGAGTTGAACTGAACCCATTTGCAAAAATGTCAAAATAAGTTCCAAAGCTAAGAGGTAACTAGCATAGAAAAGCTGTAGAATTTCACAGTTTGTTGGCTTTCAGTTGTTGCTAATTGAGTTTAACCTGGATGTGGACGTTTTTTGAGGACAAGCACGAGTTTTTCACATAATTGAACAAACTTGAGATGGATGCAGGAGAGAGGATTACACCAGGGGAAGCCCTCACCCATCCATTCATCACAATGAGCCACCGCATTGACTGTACCAGTGCAGCTGCCAGTGAGTGTGTGTGTGGGTGAGCATGAGTCTAACTGGGTCATTACTGCTTTGCATAGGTTTGCAGATAAGAGAAGGTTCTGAATGATGTGTTGATGATCTGCTGATTAGTTGATTGATCAGCCGTCCTGCTTCCTGGCAATGGTGTTTCTCCCAGTGTGGGTCTTTATTTGGCTGCTGAAGATTTTCACGTGTTGTTGTCACTAATCGCACAACAACCAGGCGGACTGGAATCACTTTACAACCTTTTACCTGAGGCCAGACAGCAACCAGGCCCAGACCAGCCCTCAATAGAAAAAAAAACAAAAAAAAACACAACCATCAGTTTATCTTTCTCTTAAGCGTTGCACAAGGGCCACACTTTTTCATGAGCAATATCACACCCATTTTCACATTTGCTGTTCCATAATGTGGGCGTCGTGAATCCGTTTGAGTCTGTAACTGTGATTAAGAGTTATACAAATAACTTGAACCAGGCCAGCTCAGAAAATGGCTAGCTCATAGTAGGAGTCATCACCGGTGTGCAGCACGTACTCGACTCTAAGAGAAAATACAGAATCCAACTGTCTGACATACATGATGAAGCAGAACTTGTTAGCAGAAGTGTCTTTAATTAGAGGCTCAAGGAGGGTTCTGCTCAACCTCCATAACACGGCCGATTTCCCAGTCATGGTCACGAAGCAGAGGGATGCTGCTATCAAGTAGGAGAGTCCTGATAAGTAAGATGCTATCACCTCAAGACATTTTATTCATGTCAATATGCACATTGTGCTCTGTACCCAGCATTGGGAAACAACGCTCAATAAACCTAAATCTTGGTTAATTCGGTGAAACAAGGAATGATGCAAATAGATTCTACTTCCTCCCTCAGTCTGGTCAAGAGCAGCTCTTTTAAAGTTAAATTACAGCTCAGTGTGTGTGTGCCTGTGTGTGTCCGTACACCGTTATTTCAGCTGTGCCAAGAGTCAACAGTAAAGAGTCTGCCTCGGCATCTGAAATGCAGTTTTACAGCTGCAGTTACAAGAGCAGTGACAGGTCAGTCCTGTAAAATCTTGTGTTAGCCTATAAATATTAATGAATCTAGAGTAGGATTATTGTTTTTGGCGTCAAATGAGAGGGGTTTAAAGAAGTGTTCATTTAGAACTATCAGGTACATACAGAGGAGGAAGGGGACAGGGACAGGAGCTGTAAAAAGGGCAAAACTAATGGAAAAAAAGAACAAGGAATGGTGGTAATCAAAGGGGAGAAGTATATTGTAATTTAGTGATATGTTGAGCCAGTATTGGCGTTTTATGTGTAATAAGGTATTGGCCAGTCATTGTCTTCTGTTTACGATGTAATGGTTGTCTCTCCCTGACTGCAGCTGCATGAATAGCTAATAAAACCTGTGATGAAATATACGCCTCTTTGGCTTGTTTTATTTATCTAACTGCCTGATAATATTTTCAAAATAATATGTTGTCATGTAAAGCCTTAATAAAACGCAGAATGGCTCCTGTGCTGCTGATTGAGCTTAGAGTTTGTATGTGTCCTTTAAACACATCACAGGAATTTAAACTAATTTCATTAGACTGGGTTTCATGCAGCTGAAGTCATTATCTTAAAGACTCTACCCACCCACACAGGTGTTTGTGTTTATTTTTGCCTGAACAGACTTCTGCTCAGGACTGTGTGGGTGTGCACAGACAGTGTTTGATTGGCATCTTCTTGACTTTTCTGTTAGTTTTGTTGCACCTGTTAAGGCGGAATAACTTAAAGTTTTGTAATTATTTCAAATAGATTTTTGTTGATCTTAGCAAACTTCCAGCATATATCTAGCCATCTTCCACTTGAAGAGGACAAACAAGCCAGAATAACTAACATCACCTGTGTGGGTGTCCAGGGCCTTTAATGTTCTTTGACATTTGAGGTGTTTCCACCTTACAAATCTCTGGTAAACAATGAATCTTTGTCATTTTTAGTATGAAAATGGAAATACATTGACATGAAATTGTTGTATTTAGTATAATATTAGCAAAGCCTTTATCAGTCTAAAACGTAACACCACTACTATTAATGTGTTACCAGTGTTACAAGCATGAATATCACCATTATTAGTCATAGTGCAAAAGAAAATTCAATGAAAATCAAAACTATTTCTTCACATAATCATAATCTATCTTTCATTTATGTCCACTGTCAGCTTAAACCTCTTGAAGTCATGATAGACTTCACTGCCTAATTAAAAATAAGTTTTTATAAGGTTAAGTGACTTTTAACCAAATAATTAATGTAGCAGTGGGACACAAAGAGCTGGTCAAAGCTAAACATTCTACAGGAACTCAGACCAGGATTTAGGTTTAGATCAATGGTTCTCTGATGGCACTTTTCATCTGAACATTTCTAAACAATTGAAATCTATGGCAATTCTGTTACTGTGGAAAGTTATTCACAAATTAAAAAAAAAAAAAAAAAAGGNAAAAAAAAAAAAAAAAAAAAAAAAAAAAAAAAAAAAAAAAAAAAAAGGCTTTATTAAGAAATAACAATATTAATTATTATTCTCAACACCATCACAGTAATTGGTCAGATATTCCATATAAAGATTTATAGAGCTTTATTATAACTGGATATTCAGTTTTCAGTAAATGATTTTCCTTTGCCATTGCAGATCAATCATGAAATGATGATAATGATGATGAAGATCAGATTATTATAGTTCATTAGTAAGAATAAGGAGGTAACGATAAAAGAGAGCAATGTGTAGTAATGATGACATATGAGGTGAAAGTTGGTTTGGAAGGTTATGAAATATGTGGTGACAAGGCAACAAGGTGATTTAGTTTAAGTGATGCTCGCCTTAAAATCATAACATTAAGCACATATGTACGTATAGATAGATAGATAGATAGATAGATAGATAGATAGATAGATAGATAGATAGATAGATAGATAGATAGATAGATAGATAATTAATTATACATTATAATATATATATTTATACATATATTTATTTATTTTTTGGTAGGATGGAATCTGAAGTTGGCTTTGAACTAGCTTCCTTCCTTTTCATCTGTGGCTCTACTGTCTATTTCCTGTATTAAATTGCGGAAATATTTCAACACGTTTGCACCTCCCTCGTAAGTATTATAGATGTTGTAGGCTCTGGTTTCAACGCTGCTATGACTCTGTCTCATATCTAACTATGATAAACTGACAGGATGCAGATATTCACTCAGGATTTGCTGCCTTTTCCAGCATTTGTATAAACAGATGTCTCAGAACCAGCTGGATCTTTGCCAGGACTCCATGCTGATGCTCTCCTGGCTTCTCTGCTGCATTTTAAAGAGCAGCAACGCTTGTGTGATAACTGATGTTCACATGACTGCAATCTGTCTTCTTTATCTGTATACCTTCAGTATTCTGCTATTAGGAAAATGTATGGCCTGTTACAATCTGTCTTGGGTCTAATTAGTGTTTAAACCCTTTGGATTTTTTTCTTGTTTGAACCACTAGAGAGCACTGCCCTTATAATAATGTTTTGAATGCTTTTGAATTTATTTCTTTGTCTGTTTGTTAGCAGGATATTTCAAAAAGTTATGGTCAGCTTTGGATAAAATCTGAAAGACAGATACTGTTGAGAGGAAGAAGTGATTAAATCTTGGAGGTGACTGGATTACATTCTGGACCCAGAAGAAGTTTTTTGCCCATAAAATCAATGCTAAAGGGCCGTTTTCAATGACATTTAGCAAATGCACTGCAGATATACATACACGCATTAAATGATTGTACATAGAAAAATATATGGATAATTTTGTCAAACGTGAATGTTTCATAAGAAAAACTATGTAAAAAAAAAAAAACCCAATGTCAACAGATTTTGACAATGAAAATTTGATTTGCTGGGTACGAAATGTGGAAACTTGATCAAATTTTTTGAAAAATAATGCCGATCATTTTTTGGTGACCTTTACATTAGGGGATGGGGGCGTTTATTGGGGAATTTCTTAAGTAAATTTAAGTTGTTACAAATAAAAGCCAAAAAAAAAAAACGAAAAAAAAAAACAATCATCTGGGTCAGGTGGCAGTAAAGGTTTTTCTTCTCAATCTGGATTAAATTGTGACTCAGACCGGATTCTACTACTTGAGTGACCTACAGCCTTCATATTATCTTTATATTTTCCGTCCCCTCACAATGTGTGGTTTCTACAGTCTGACGTCATAATTAAGCCCACTATCATTCCAGATGTGTTGATGACGTGTAGTTGTCCAGATCTTGCTGGTGACGGATCAAAGTCTTTCATACTAGGGAGGAAAAGCAGAGAAAGCTTGCAGTGTTGCTCCAGCATCAAGCATCCAGAGAAGCTGTAATTAGTTTCTTTTCGCTTCATACTGTTGGCATACTGGCTGCTTACGTAGAAACAGGAGATGCACAAGTAGAAACAGCTGCAGCTAGTAGAGTAAATCCATTTTCTAGCTCTGAGGGAGTCCAGGACGTAACTTTGTGAATGTTGATATGGATGAGCAAAGCCTGACTGCTTACTTCACTTTCATGTGGTTACCCAATTCCACAAATCAGAGAGCCAAAAATAAAGAACCATCCACACGATAGCTGGAAATGGCTCATTGAAAGTATTGAGAACTTGGAAGGAGGGGCACAGATTTGGACAAAGGGGAAGTTATATTATGTAAGTAATCGATCAGCTGACCTGCATTTCATCCCTCAACGGCTTTATTATCAGTGGGAACAAATAGCTTTACAAATCATTCAATATTCCTACAGTTTTATTATTTTTTTCCTCTTATAAAATATGATTACACATATCCAGCCAACACCACCACCACCACCACCAAACATTAAAGGACCATGCCAGTGGGTTTGCAAGTTTGATCCCAATAAATATGTTTTCCTGTCATTTTGCCAATTTCCCTAATCTTTCAAAATCAAGCGTTCAGGTGATACATCCACCTTAAAATTTTACCTTTCGCCTGCTAATAACTCATGCACGACCGTAAAAGGCATTGTCATTTTAATTTCTTGGTAAAAGCCATCTTTTGGGGACTATATTCCGTGGCGGAGACATAAATTTTCTCCCACATAGCTTCATGTTGGACCAGTTAAAAAAAGTAACTTAGACAAAAAATAATAATGGCATGTGGTTCGCTCTACTTATGTCAAGCATGTTTCAAGTCTTCAAGTTGAGTTTACCGCTGTTTTGGATGTAAAATGTGTGCGGGTTGTATTTATTAGGCTCAAACATGCAAAACCAATGATGTGGTCCTTTAAGAAATATGTTCCAAGATTTCATCAGATGCCAGTCTGTATGCAATATTTCAATTAGTCTTATTTGCTAGTAATGCACCAATTCACATGTATTCATGAATATCCCTGTATGAGAGAAACTGATGTTACAGTGAAATATTAGTGCCGCAGCTAATATCGAATTTTTTAACCTAAATGTGAACAAATTGTGATTCCGATGAATACTTTGTTTCCCCTTTAACAAGATATTCTTGTGCATAGAAACACACTCAGTGATCCAGCAACACTTAAGGTGTGTGGACATTAGAAGATGATGAATATCCACTCAGTAATAAATCTATAGGTGCTGACAAACTGGTTTATTTTTTCTGGTTCCAGATGTAAATGTGTGAGTCGTATGGCTTTTCAAATTCTCTGGCTCCTCTAAAATACCACCCAAAGTATCACCTGACAAACTGGATCTAACTAAATATTCACATGGACAATATTGTTGGTTTGAACAAACATTTGGTTATGTATCTAAAGTGTAGAAAAAAGAACAGTGCAATTTTTCTTTGTCACAATGTTTGATATCTGATTTTAGCAAAGGTAAAGATTTAACATGTTTTAGCCTTGTATCGGTTTGATTTCAGTTTAATGCCTTCATACCCTTGGTAAGCTTTTGTTAGTGGCTAATTTGCAGCAGTAATCATCTTAGTAATTTACAGTAAAATTGAACTGTGTTGGCTGTGCTGAGAGTATTGATGAAGCAGAGTAGCAGTAACAGTGGAAATGCTGGTAAGTCTCCAGGAAGCTCAGCTCAGCTCCTCCTGCCCGCAGGCTGAGAGTGAAGGTTCAGCCTCGTCTGCAGGAGGTTCACCCAGCACGTCACTGGGTCCATATTTGTTCTCTAAAGAACGTCCCAAAAACAGCCAGTACTCCTTCCGGATGGTGTCCTTCTCCTGCGCCAGAAGTTTGCAAATCTTTGGGCGGATAAATAAACACAAAGAGGATCAGGCAATGATAAAGGTACAAATTTAAGGATAAAATGCAAAATGTTTGAGAAAATGCTTGAGAAGTATGAATAGAAGTTGTAACCACTTACATCTAGAGCCTTTCTCAAAATGTCCTTCTGTTCACTGGGATCTGCTTTTTCCTTTTGGCTGTTGTTCTCCAGTGCGTCCTCGTAGCAATCAAACAGGAACGCTAGAAGGTAGGAAGAGCAGTGCGTCTCCTTCAGCTCCAGAACTTTCTCCAGCAGGCCAGGCTGGGATGACAGACCTCGATCTTGCAGGATCCTTGGAAAAAAGACACATGCTGTCAGTGAACTTCTCGTTCTTTAATGACTGGTTCTAAACTGGCTTTTATCAGTGTGAAATGTCAAATAACTGTGAAATTATAGTAAATTCATGTCAGAGAGAATATGTCTCTTCCTCCGGCTGCTTCACATCTTACCCTTTCAAATAGTTCCACGCACTTTCGTTGTGTGGAGCCTTCCTGATCTGGATCAGACAATACCTTCAACAAAGAGGAAAGAGCAGATCGGTCAGTTTCTGCAGCAGATGAACTATATTTACTAAGTTATTGCATAATTTAGCGTATATATTTTTAACACATTAACCAACCTAAAAACACTACATTTAGTGACATTTTTCACAGAGCTCTATTTTTTCTTTCAGTCATTCAACATCTGCTGAGCTGTCTCCAAAACCCTTTAAGATGAACAGAATGACTTTGTGTGACTTTTAGATCCTTTAAAACAATCTGTTCCTAAAATGGCAGGAACACCATCTCCTCCTAAACCAGTAGCATGCAGGTTAGTATTTCAGACGTGACATGGTGCGTTGTAAAGCACATTTATTCACACTTAAACTCGGTCGTTTGGACACCAGAGAAGCAACTTTAAAAAAATGCTAATTGCCTTCATAAGATGATGTTTTCCCTGCATCTGCTGGTTGGTTGGTCTGTTACTTTGTTAGCAGGATTACTCCAAAAGTTATGAACTGTTGGAGGAAACTTTGTTAAAGGACCATGCCACCCATTTTTCATGTTTAAGCCTAATATATTCAATTTTCATACACGTAAGGTTATTGACAACCATTTCCCAAAGGATAAAACCGTATTTCAGCTTTCTTGATATTTTGCAAAATTTCTTAATCTTTCAAAATCAAATATTCAAGCGATACACCCACCTTAAAAATCAATATTTCTCCTGCTAATAGTTACGCAAAATTGTGAAGTCACGATACTTAAAATTTTTTGATAAATGCAGGTCTTCTTTTGGGACTATATTCTCTGGTGGAGACATACAGCCAGTCCAAGCTTTTTATTGCGCTTAAATGCTAAAATTACATCAGTTCGAAAAAACCTGAATATACATCTTGTTCAATAATGGATTACCTATCCCAAGAATGTTTTAAGTATCAACAAGTTGATTTTAATAGTGTACCAGAATAAACTGAAACAATGGCGATCTGGAAAGTAGGGAAAAATTTTTTTAACTTGTCATTCCAGTAGTTTGCTTTGGGAAATGATTGTCAGTAACCTTACGTGGACAAAAATTAAATATATTAGGCTCAAACATGATAAATGGGTGGTATAGTCCTTTAAAAGGTGGAGCATGGCCTGGGGAAGAATCCCATTCACTTTCTTCAAAAATACTACACCAAACTCATTGCAAACAAAAAAAAAAAAAGNAAAAAAAAAAAAAGAATTAAGACTTGTGATAGACTATCAATAGCTAATTTTGTCTAGATCTGATGGACTAAAATATATGCATGGCCAGGTGGCATATTATTGGAATTGCTGTACAGTAACAATAAGGCAGAAACTTTCATCACCTCTAATGTGTCGTTGAGATGATGCTGATTCAGTAGCTTCAAACAGTTTTGAAACACATCTATAATTGTATGTCCAAATCTTTAAAAGCTTGCATTTATGTACTTACTGAATCTCTCTCTCCAGTATTGCTGGATCAGAGAAGCCCGTGGTGTGAGAAATGACAAAATGCCTCTGATTCCAGGCCGAGTTATTCCTCACATCTTCTTCCAAAAGCCTCTCCACAAACTCCAGCTCATTGTCCCACAGCTTGTACTCCTGTGTGTTGTGTGACAAATGTTAGCAAAGGACGGCTGCACGATGCATAAGAAAGACAAGTGCTGGCCAAAGGAGGACTGAAACAACGTTAAACAACAAAATTAATCAATGAACCAAATGACTCAAAGTGCACTTGAAGGCAGTCTGGTGTAGTTTGCTGTGGGCATAAAACTGGACCTCTAACTCCCACCTGGATGACCCACTGTCTGTGCTGCCAGGCATGATAGTTCTTTGCATCTTGGCTGAGAATATCCGCAATGAACTCCAGCTCCTCAGAGGGATCGTTCAGCCACTCCACCACCATGCGTCTGTGATGCCTGTTAGAGGAAAAAGATTTGATTTCCCAACATTTTGATTTAACGGATTCATTTTAGAAATGTCCTGCTTCTCCCTCTGTCCCTCTCCTCTGTTTCTGCACTTCTTTTTTGCCAGCTCGTATAGAAGGAATATTTCTGGTTACTTTCCAAAGTAAGTACAAAATACTTTCAATAATGTCCATTACTGAGGAACAACAAATGGATAGATATCTGATCTAACCTTAAACTTTGCCAGCACTCACCACACTTGATAGTTTTTGGGTTGATCCTCGATGATGGCAGTAATGTACCTCATCTCCTCCCTCAGATCCTTGGCTAAGGCTTGCAGAAGGACTCTTCTGTAGTGCCTGCACAAATCAAAGTTTGCATATTTTTTATTTATTTTTTTTAGCTGCACAAAGGACCCTTTTTTTAAAATTAAATACAGCATTTCTCTCATGTTCAACAAGTATTGCTTAGCCTGACAAGAATGTACTGGTTCTTTAGAAAAGACAAGTACTTTTCAAGTGATTCATTTTTGTTCACATAATACTGTATACAATATGAAAAATTATGAGTCTAAATTTCAGATTGTTGACTGAAGGTCAGCTTTTCTGGTCCATTAAGGTTCAACCCAAATGCCTCGTCTAATTATATGCATTACATCCTCTCCTCATACATCTGAAAATTATCATAAATAAATAATAATTTGGAAAATAGGCTTTAGAAATGGAAAAAATAAATGATGAATGGATATAAATATTTAGAAATTAAGCCGTAGAGTGTGGCTTCAATCAAAAATATACACATGTAAAAACTAAACACTTCTTTCCCATTTTCTAAACAGGCAGGATGCTCACCACACTGTATAATTTGCAGCATTTAGCTCGATGGCGTCAGCTGTCAAGGAGAATGCCCGCTCACTTCTCTCATCGTTCTTTAGCAGCGCACGGAAATAATCATAAACATCTGTGACTGTTGGAAGAGACATGCATGAGTTATAAAACTGTAATTTCATCAACTCCGTGCTTAATGCTGATGTGTCTGATCTGTAATGGCTGTTATTCTGCAAACCTGCCCTGCGTGGCTTCTCACAACTATTCAGGAAAACTTGGAGTGCAGCTTGCTGGAAGCAGTATCCATAAATCAATCTGGAGTGAATCTAAACCACCAACTGTATTAGGATTGAATTATTTATACTTCAGACATCTTTATATGAACAGTAAGGTACTGCATATTAGTGCTACTAAAATGTACACTCAGAATTTTTAATTGTTAAATTAAAGGTCTATACAATTTCTTCTTCTTCTTTTAATTATATTAAAAACGCTGTGCTGAGTGGATTTGCTGTCACACTGTCTTTACATTCTCGTTCTGTACTTTATGTGTGATCTGGTCTTACACTTTTCAGAGTAGGCGATCTTCACTACAGGATTTGGTCCATCATCCTGAGGAACAGGCTCCAGGTCTGCCCACTCCCTTCTGTCTCTGAAGCACAAACACCAGAGGAGTTGATCATTTCTGACTCTTACTGGCCTAATTTTAGTAATGGTGTTTGCAATATTATGCACTTAAATCAAATATACTGTGATAAATGTGTTAATTATAGCAATGTGATGGCTGAGTTGAGGGTAGCGTTGACAAAAAAGTGCTAGCAAAACCAGTTTATCAATTTCCTTAAGGCAGTGATGACAAAAATCATTTTTATTAAGACAGGTAGCATTCAATTAAGGTCAATTAAATAAGTCATATTAGCGTAAGAGTTTAACAATTTCGCTGGTGTTTGTAGTAATATTTCTACAGCCACATAATTCCTAAACATTAAATCTGAAGTTAGTTATTGTGCTTTTATTACTACTAGTTATTGTAAGCGAATGTTAGAAAGTAGCTACCAAGCTAGCAGCTAGCCGACCAAACATGAATAGAAAACGTCAACACAGCATTAATACCTGTAAAATAGGTACCGCGAAGGATCTGCGCCATAATCAAACCCGTGGTCAGCCTCCACGTCAAATTCTTTGTCTTCTTTCACTTCCACAGATTCATTTGATGTTTCTTCCATACCTGACATTGCTAACACGTTAGCTTAATCGCATCTATTTGCGAGGCAGAAAACGTAAGTTCCGGTATGCACGTGAAGGCGCAAAGCTGCCTTCACGTGCTGTAGGAAATATTAGTCACTCGAAAGCCAAGAAATATACCACTTGCATGTTTATTATTGATGTAGGCAAGTAGTTTTTATGATTGTACTCAGATCAGATTTTCAGACTGTTCGCCCTGGCAGCAGCAGCAGCCTTTCAGACATTTAAAAAGCAGCTCCATAACTTTTTTTTCTCTCATAATGTTTAACTCTATCCACTGCTCTCGAAACAGCCTAGCACTGTCTTGCCCTCTCTGACATTTCACTAACCTGTTCCATGGGAATTTACTTCTCAAGTATTGCTCAAGTGTGTTGCAAGCGCTGTAATCTTCTGATTATTCCATAATTACATGTACAAAATTATGGCACACTTTTAATTGATCTGCTAATTTTGTGATATAGACTGATTAATGCACTTCAGAGGCACAGGTAGTCTGACTCGGTGGCTCCATCTTGTGGCAGAATGTGGATGTCTTATGGGGAAGCAGGCATTAGAAACTACTAAATAATGTAACAACTATCTCTTGAATTTCAGAACTAGGTAAATATTTAAAACTTAACATTTTTCTTTCCTACACCTGCTAAAAACTGGCTTTAAAATTATATTATTACTAAAATTTTAATTAAAACAAGACTGACTTTTTTTCTTGTTTGAAATAATTTCTTAAAGGCAAGGTCAAGCAGAACTTTATTTTCATTGACAACTCTGGACATTATAAAAATAAATAGATGATTCACAGTCAGTGGATCATAATACAAACTGTTATCAAAATCATGTATCAGCCAGAATGAAGAATTGGAACACATGCTTAATCACCACTCCATTGACTTATACATGTTCAGAATACGTTTCTCTAGTATTTGTGATTTTAAAAAAAAAATCAGTTTTTCAACAAAACCTTTTGACAGGATGTGAAATCACCATTCAAATTAGACAGCAATGCAAGTTGGATATGCTTCCTTCTGACAAGTTTTCAATGACGGCTTGACCCAAAGTATTCACTGACTGTCTTCTTGATCCAATCCGTGTTTCTCGATATAACGTCTGGATTACAAAAAGAGAGATAAAACCAACAGTAAATGTTTTCTTCAAAACAAGAGTTGCCGAGTATTTATTTTAGAGCCACCAGCATTTAAAAATACATGGTGGGTCATGCTTTTTTATTCCATGAACATATTTCCACTGAGCTTTAAATCATCTGTATTTTTGCACATTCCCATTCTATGATGTTTTATACAAAGACATGAAACCGTTCGTCAGTCGATCACTCAAAACTTTATAAGTGAGAGTCTGGAGTTCAGGACAAATCTGCAGGGTCACAATTTATGGATGCTTCTCTCTCCCACATCTCCACTTTGTGATTCCGTGTGGCAAGACAGGTGTATTTAACATAAAAGTTATGCAGAGTGTGGCTTTAACACAATGCAGACTTAGGAGAGTGGCAGGCACGGTCTGATGAATAGATTCAAACTAAGTAAGGCTCAAAGAAAATGAATTATGCAAAACTGTTCATTTGTGGGAAAAAAAAGACTGCATTATGCAGAAGCTCAAACTTTACTCTGTGGTTTCTTATTAACATGAATGGAAAAGACGAGATATTTTCAGTGAGCTATTTGTCAAAAAATATTTGTTTGGATCTGTAGTTGAATTGTAGTTTAATGAAGGAATATTTAATTACATCATGTGCAACTGAACCTATATCCAGTTTCTGCTGCAACATTAACATAAATACCACTGCTCTTAAAAAATAATACAATAATCACTTAATTGTCTGGTATTGCTAATGATGAGAAAAGCTCACCTTCTTGCAAAATCATACAGAGCTTCTTTCCTCTCCTGAAGAGATAAATGTCTGTCAGCTGGTGATTTCCCAAAAGATTTGGCAGCAGGCTGTGGGTGAAAGATAAGGGGTTTGTGTGAAACCAAAAGCTAGATAATCTACATCTGGAAAACCATTCAACTAACTAAAGTGGTTCGCAAGCTTTTCAACTTTTACTTTTTCTAAAACTCCCTGAAAATAGTTAATGGAATTTGAATTTCACGTTCGCAGGTGATTAAACTCAGTCCTCATATCAATTCCTCAGAGAGTTGAGACGCAATGGCCTGGACAAACTTCAAACCTTTATAGCGGGAGTGGGATCAGATGAATATGTGCTTGAAGGCCCAAACGTAGACGTCCCAGAAGCTTCCATCTGAGTTTTGTCCTTGCTCTCAAGCAGATTGGTTATGGTGGTATCGACACAATTGGTTTTCGCTGTACACAAGACACAATCGTTCAGTTTTTTTACTCAAATCTATGACTGCACATCAACTTTGTAAATATGGCCACTTCTGAGGGATAATGATAATATACTGTATTTGCTCCGTACCTAAGTCTTTTGCAATGACATTCAGCGGCACATGGGGCAGCACGTCCTTCACCTGCTGGGCCATCTTAGTCATCCTATGATCGTCTGTTCCAGAGCTCTGCACCATGAAACCAAGGTTGATGGAGCCTGGTCTGACACCTGGGTTTACCCATTAAATCCCCCCAAAAGCACAAAATAAAATCCTAAAATATCATCAGCTCACAAGATACTGCAGATTAAATGTCTGGTGTGTTTATGAGAGGATTTGCTTACTTGTAGATGTCTGTGGTACAGTGTGTCTTTTCTTCTTGATGTGCTCTGCTTTGTCGGCTTTAGTGATCTTGGTGGAGACCAAACCAAGTTCACAGGCCAGAAGCTGCAAAGACAGACCATCACTAATCACTGTGAATAATGTGCAATAGTGCCAACGGTTAAAAAAGAAAGATACATTTCCTATAAAGTCCTCTGATTCATTACAAAATAACAGGCCTTCACACTTCTGCCTTAAGACCCCTTATTTAAGCTTTGTTTTTCACTTCTCAAATTGTACACTTTTGTGAGCATAACTAATATTCTGATACAACAAAAACAAAATGATTAACAATGAAAATTATTTTTTTTATCAATGTATTGTGGAGAGGTCTCTTGATGTATGTATTTGACTTTAAAGATTTGAACATCTGGAAAACTCACAAACTGTATTATTAAGGCTTTTCAATATTTGGTTTGAGTCTATATGAATCTACTGAACAGGAGAAACTGGTTTTACCTCTTGGACTTTGTTGGCAAACTCCTGGTTGGACTCGCCGTCTTGTCTGGACACGGGTGGGAGCCAACTGGGATTAAAAAAAAAAAAAAAAAAAACACAAAAGCAATGTAATATTAAAGCAGTATTACCAACGGAGACATACAAAACCAGTCAGGAAAGCTTAGTCTTATTTGAAATACTGAAGGTGGAAATTAGAGCTTTAAAACTTACCGACTACTACTTATGAAAGAATTTTAACTTTTAAAATATGTTGAAACCGTTGAGACTCATTAATAAATTACTGGCTAGAGGAGACACATTTTGGGAGTCTGGTGTTAGTATGAACTTTTTAACTACTTCTCCATCCAGTATCTCTGTGGCTCTAACTTACATAATTGACAAAATCAGCTCCGTTTAAGAAACGCTAACTAAATTATTAAGCTGCGAAATTCATGACTGATGACCTTGTTGATAGAGTAATGATACAAATTACGTAGTACCTTACATGATACACTGTACAGGGAGCAAAAAATGTCCACAACAGTTCTGTCAGCCAGCTGGACTCTGGTGTGTTCTGTGTACAGAGAAAACATGATGAAGTCAATCAATGCTGTTATCAAGTACAATGTAGCCTGACATGTCCTAAATATAATTATATTTACCAGGAATATAATTATATTTTTTATCTATCAGAGGGACTAAGTACAAAGTTAGCTGAGGTCTGTGACACATCCTGCAACTATCAAGTCTCATTGAATTCTCACTGAATTTGTATTTTGACATTTTATAATTCACTATCTTCCAACGTGCAGTCTCTATTACTTATGTTTTTTTCTCTGTCAAACATTTCCAAAATCTCATTTCCATGTACTTACTGCATAATCAGTCTGATTTTGAACATAGGATTCAAGACTTAAGATTGTTAAGGTTATCAGTAATTTAGTCATGGTGCAGAGAACACATTCTTTTTTGCATCTTTTACCTATTTTATATACAATATTTTTGACTTTAAATGTAAGTGCAAATGACATTACCAAAGCAATCAGAGGTCTGGTCACCCGTAACGCCACAGGCTGAAAGGAATCAGTCAATGAAAATGGCCAAGAGCTGCGAGAGAAAAATATCATTGAAATTACAGGAAAAATGCCAAATTTATCTCCACCTCAAAGCACTGTGGAAGGATCATTTATGGCTTATATGGCAAATAACTGCTTATTTTTCTTAATCTGTGGGTATGAACCCAAAATATTTGACTTTTACTGACGTGGTGGTGGACTTGTGGGATAATATGTGTAAGTATTATGTATCTCTTAAAAGTCCAAAACAAGAGAACTTAAAGGACCATACCATCTATTTTGCATGTTTGAGCCTAATATATTCAATTTTCACACAAGCAAGGCTACTGACAATCATTTCCCAAAGGATAAAACCTATATAAAAATATCAGCTTTCCTGATATTTTGCAAAATCTCTTAATCTTTCAAAATCAAATATTCAAGCGATACACCCACTTAAAAAAAAAAACGATGTTTCACCTGCTAATAGCTACACAGCTTTATGAAGTTACGGTCGTTATATTTGTCGATAAATGCAGGTCTTCTTTTGGACATACATTCACTCCGCACTTTTTATTGCGCTTAAATGCTAAAAGTACGCAACTTCTAAAAAAAAAAAAAAAAAAAAACTGAATACATGTCTTGTTCGCGATGATGGATTACCTATCCCAAGAATGTTTCAAGAATCAGTAAGTTGATTTTAATAGCGTACCAGCATGGACTGGCGGTCTGGAAGGTAGGAAAAAAAAAATATTATTCACCGTTCCAGTAGTACGCTTTGGGAAATGATTGTCAGTAACCTTACGTGTATGAAAATTGAATATANCCGTTCCAGTAGTACGCTTTGGGAAATGATTGTCAGTAACCTTACGTGTATGAAAATTGAATATATTAGGTTCAAACAAGCAAAATGGGTGGTATGGTCCTTTAAGAGAATTTTCTGGGGATAATATGTTATGTCAGATTTTATGCTGACTGCCTGGATGATTGTTTTCATGTTTGGGTGAAAATACTATATGCACACTTGTGAATCCCAGAGGATAAAATGTTAAACCATTCAACAATTCTTTCTAATGTAGCCCATACTGGATCTTACATTGTGCGGTTCACTGCCCTCAGTGACAGGAAATGACATACATTTAGTGAGCAGTTTATCCTTCAAGACAAAAGTTTGCACTAACCTGAACTTCAGCAGGCCAACTCGGCCATTCGTAGTGTCCTCTTCAGGAAACAGCAGCAGAGGCAGGGTGCCTTCAGTGGAGCAGTACCTCTGCAGCGTTTCTGCCAGCACTCCTTGGCCTGATGCTGAATGCATTTCCATGAAGCCTCTGGCCCAACACACAAAGCCTGTGGATCCCTCCAAATGGGGCTAATGAGCAGAAAGACACAGAGCCTGCTCACCAAATACAGTAATCACCAAGTGTAACAACGTAAAACAGACTATCCAGTGGTGCACAGGTGGAAAAGATGTGCTAGGAATTGTGCATAATTGTGAATTCATTGGCTCATAATCTGCTCTCTTTGCTGTAAAATGCTCTAAAGTAAGAGCTTCATTACGCCATGCACCATTGCCTCCACAGGTGTGTAGCCAGTGAAGTTCGCACACTTACTGTGTTCACATCCTTTGTACTTTCACAAAGAAAGCTGTCACAGCATTCCGTCACATCAAGACGGACAGCAGAATAATATAAATCTGACGTCAGAATCATCTTAAACAAAAGCTTGACAAGTTGTTAAGAAGTAAAACACTTACAGTATTGCAGGGGGTCAGGAGGTTGATTATGTTGTGGTCAAACTCTGTCACATGATTGCATATGTACAGCTTGGTATTTTTATCTCTGGAGCGGAGGTTTTTCTGTCTCACATGCATCCCCAGGACAGAACACATGGTCCTCACAATAAATCTAAAGTAACAATAGAGAAATGAGTGAGTGACTTTTAGATGCAATCAGGGTAGTATCTAGGCATATATTAGTGGCTCATTTGTTATAAAACAGAGTTTGCAGTGACAAACTCACTAAGATCTCCTTCTCACTTCACAATGAGTAACAGCCAGAGCATTTACATGTGTAATCTATGGCAAGGTTCTTTGGTCATACAACCATCACCTTTATTTAAAGAGGGAAATTACACAGAGCATCGCCTATGCAATAGACACACTTGACTACACAAAACTAGAAAAAATAGCCTTTTGACTTAATAGTATTTAATGAGGGGGCTACATTTAATGCAGGTACTATAGCTCTGAAAGGCTGGCAAAATACAATTATGATTAATGGGAAATGAGTAGTGTGTGTTAGCATTAACCGTTACCTTTGTTCCTCATCTGCACTGCCATGTGCTTTAATTTTTATGAATTAACATATACCAGGTGCACTAGCATAAACTGTCACCATTTTCTTTATATTTCAGCAACAAATCACTCAACTTCTGGTCACAATTTCTTCTACCTTGCTGTCATAACACCATAAATAACAGAAGTTACACCATTAACATTGATGACACTGCACTATGCTTTTATAGCTGTAGCTACTATATAGCTGTGAGAATTGCAGGGAACATCTACTACAGCATCTTCAGTCTTCCAATTTTGTGTGAAAATTACTTAGTTGTGCTATTAACTAGTCTTTTTTTTTTTTTTAATCTCCATGGGAGCTCTGAAGTAAACACTTTTAAGTCAGACAGACACAAACACTACATAAGGACTGATTTCCATGTTTAATAGAGGGGCAAGGAAAAAAAAAAAAACACCAAGAACTGAAACAAATCCAACACTTACACAAAAAGAGCAACACTGATAAAAACTGAGGCTAATCTAATGCCAAGTTGTATTGATTCATGGGTCACCTCAGGTTCATAAAATATTAAGCATGCTTTTCAATACTTACCTTCTAACAAAACATTCTGGAAGTGCACAGCTGACCAAGAAGATGTGAACACCAATAAAAATCCGTAGGAACATCAAACAAAGGCCGACTGGAAAGTAAATCAGCAAAAGCAGGAGAACTAGTCCATCTTTGGGAAGTCTGTACACAAAAGAAAAACATTACACAAAATGTATGAAAAAGAAAGAGATGGTATTTTGTTGCTGGGGAGAATCTGACAGACTGCAGGAAGCACACTGACACATCAGCAGAGGAGAAAGTTTAACAAGTAACTGTTCTGAAATCATTAGACACATCATGATAAAGTCAGTATTCATTATTATTACCTTCTTGCAGGTCAGTCAGATTGCATGAATATGCATAACTGAGGAGCTCAGGATATTTTCTACTTAATAAAATTCCACAAAGATTCAATCAGTTAGATAATTCTCTTCAGCCGTTTTCTTGTGTCTGTTAGAAAATCTGTCCGCACTCACCGCCGCTTCGTCCTGTCACACCTGCACACAAACAACTAAAACACCATCCTCACTACACGTGTCATGGTTCATTCTGCTGCACACGCATTTCATTACTACACTGCCTATCATTCTGGCATTCAACCAAAGCGGGTTGCTTTCATTTTCTACCCGTTATTACACGTGGCTTTAAGCAACCAAATTAGAAGTTGAATGATGGAGAAAAGGTGATATGTCTCATATTAGCCTTGTTGTTGCCCAAAGTCCGACACTATGATCAGTACTGTTGCACTACAAGCCTGTCCTACCTGTTTATTTCTACGGGGCAGATTCTTATAAAGATCACTCCTGAAGTAGCTGCCTTTAATTAATCAATTAAATCACTTAGGAAACTGTTATCTAAACGTTATTCCAGTTACTTAAGTTGGATCTCATAGAGAACCTGACTGCTCCAGTTTAACAATAACGGCAATCACCAACCACGTTAAATTAGGTGACATTACAGCCGGTGATAGTACTGTTTTAAGATTATGTAACAATGCTGTTACGTACGATAAAGACAAGTAATACATTTGCATTAGCTCATTAACGCCACTACCACATAACCAGCTAGCTAGCGGTACATTTTATTAAAAGTTGCCGAATTGATGACGCTAGCGCCAACATTATAGCAACCGGCTAATGCAAGATGTTGGTAATTATCTCAGGGTTATATAGCGTTGTATTTGTTGAGCATAATGCATAAAACAGTGGGGTTACCGTAATTAGCTTAAGGTTAGCTGAACAGCTAATATCAACTAGCTGACTTACCGACGAAAGTCAAACATGTCTTCAATCCCCCGAGTCTCCATGTCTGCCTGCCAGACGTCTGCTCAGAGGCTAACGCTAAGTACATACACACAAACTGCTCCGTGAGAATAAAGTAGTCATAACTTTCGAAGCAACTTTGTCATGTGGCGGTAAACTGAAGGCTAACTGTAACGTTCCCCTGTGAGTGAGATCGGAGTAGTGTTTTCAGATAACCTAGCAATAAAATTTTAGCAATTTTCAGCAGCTATTTGTACTGCTGGTGTTGCTGTAGAGCTACTTCCGGTTGGATTTTTTAAATAAACATTTTTTGAAATAAAAAAAAGGAGACAATGTAAAGGTGTCGCCCTCCGGTGGTTGCATTTGGTACAGTCGTTCAGTTCTGAAAACTTTTTAGACATATAACATTTAACGAAATTGCATGATGATATTCTAGAATGATTCAGGTACTACGTGTGGTACTCATACCACAGTTTGAAAAGCACTGCTGAAAGGTGATTGAAATGCCTCACCCAAACCACATTTTCCTTTTCCCTAAGACCTGAACATGGATGCAGCTTCAGAATAGAAACACAATTAGGACAATACAAGGGCAGGATTGAAAAACTGAGATGGGTGGTAGAACAGAAAACACTGATAAAGTGATTAAATAAAAATGAAATAATACAAGATTACTATTTCCGAACTCACCTCGGTCTATGGAGATGGATATCTAAATTTAATGATAGTTTTGAAGAGTAAACGATTTTATGCGTAGATATCTGATTTTATTTATTTTTAAAATCAGACTGGCTTTTTTCTTTTTAAAATCTTACACGATAAAGAATATATCAATGTGGCAAATAGGGAGAAATTATATGAAACAGGACTTTGGAAACGAATAGCAGAAATGTGAAACTAAGAGAGAAGTCAGCCTATTTATAGACTCTTTAGTCAACAAAGTAGGACCATTCAAATGGCTGTAGCACACTTTTGTACAGTAGGTGGCAGTATAAACTCTAGGAGCTGCTTGTATCTACTGCCAATAATCGGAAGAAGACACACCGCCCATGTTGCGTATCCCTTCTTTCAATATTGCTTGAATTAATAAACGTTTATCTGCAATGCCACCAAAGGGGAAAGGTGCCAAAGGTGGCAAAGGCGCCAAAGGTGGCAAAGGTTAGTGCTCTGTTAGTTTTATTATTTTTACCTACATATGTAAGTTAATTAGCTTCTTTTGTCCCATCTGCAATAACACTGTCTAATCCTCATCAGACATAGCTGCTGCTCTGTTCTGTTATTATGTGTAATATTCCTCATGGTTGTGTGTTATAAATAAGTGTAAATAAGAATCTGCTCATGTATATCTGTCATTGAAATGTAAATAGTATCTATTTTTTTTTTTTTTTTTTTTTNTTTTTTTTTTTTTTTTTTTGTAAAAAGTTTTCGCAAATTTATATTCTTTTTCTAATTTATATTCTGCTTTTCTGTTAACTTTGTGCTGCTGTAACATGCGGATTTCTCCCCATGGGGATCAATAACGTCTTACTTTATTTTAAAGTTAGCCACGGTTGCTAGCTAGCTTAGAATGTAGTTCGCCAGTGTTATGATACTGCTGGTTAGCTATAATGTTTGTGGTGGTATTTCTTCTAAAGTAAAGGAAAACACGATGTACGCGATGAGATGTGATGATTTACTCAGATTTAATGAGAATTCTCAGAGAAGCAGGATAAAATCTGTAAGCACTCTGAGTCCCACCGGTTCTGACTGAACATTCAAACACTACAGGTGCAGTTATCATTTTTAAGGACAGCAAAGCTGCAGTTTTCTAAACGAGTGCTCTTTGTCTGCTTTGGAAAACTCTGTGGCTAAAGATTTGCTGAAACATTTCTTAAATCAGTACAGTGTTACAGGAAAACAGGCACTTTTCTCATACTTTCTCCCACACTGAATGTTGTGTTTAGTGTTGTTACTGCTGGTTTTGACTGTCATTACTTTGCAGGAGCTGCTTCAGGAGGTGAAGACACTGATAAGAAAGAAAAGGCACAGAAAGGAGGAACTGCTGTGAAGGTTGTCCTGCAACACACAGCTGACTTAAACTTTAAACCTTAAAATGAAATATTAAAGAACAAAAATTACTTCTACACAAAGTAGTTCTGGAAGGAGTTGACAGGAAGAGAAAAGTAGCTGTGTGTATCAGACAGAGAGAAAGAGAGCAGATTTAGTACTCTAGTATCATTAATAATAATATGTTTAGTGGGAGGAGATATGCTTGATATGTTGTATTCTACATTCACTTGTAAGGTATTTAATTTTTTTCATCTTCGTCACTAGATATATTTCCAAGTGATGCCTTTTTTCACTTAGTCATCTTAGTCCTGTTAAATATAATCCAATAAGATAAATAATAAGGTAGTTATGAAAACAGGTCAGACTAATTCTGGATAAATCATGCTAATTCAGTGTTCTGTTTTTTCTGTTTTCAGTAAGTGTCTACTTCACTTATTGAAAAAAAAAAAATAGGTATGAAACAGCATTGGGACAAAGAGGAAAGGAAGAGATAGTGCAGGAAGCATGATTGACTTTGAAGCTTGGAAATGTATACGTAGTTTATATTTTAATATAGTTAAGGACACATCTCAACCATAGTCTGTCCCAGGTCATCTGTTTTGCTTAAGTTTATTACACAACTTGACTCTTTGCTTTTGTGGTCCATTTTTCTTCAGGTTCGGCATATCCTCTGTGAAAAACATGGCAAATGCATGGAAGCAATGGAGAAACTGAAAGCTGGAGTCCGATTCAGTGAAGTAGCGTCACAGTACAGTGAAGACAAAGCTCGACAAGGAGTAAGAACATATATGACAACATCCTCCCATAAACATTTTTGCAGTTTAGCTCAACAAAAAGCTAATGCTTTTAGCTCCATCATGCTGCTATACCTATTGCTGCTTGACTGCATTTCTTATGATACCCTTATGTATTTTACCTCTAATATAATATAAAAATGAAAAGGCTGTGTTACTTGATCACTAATTGTTTGGTCATCATTTTTACTATTCCAAACCATGTGTCCAGTCTGACTGTCACACCAACATGTCTAAGCCTTGCATAATGTTGCATAAGTTGATGAGAACCACCTGAACACACCATAAAAGAAGTGACGTTGTTCGATACGTAGTTAAGGCCACAAAGGAAATGTATCAGTTGTTCCCTCCAAAATTAGGCATTCTTATGCTAAAGGAGCCTTTGAAATGAGAAAACCTTGAAAAGCAAGCTTTGAAGAAGCAGCCCATGATTAGTATGTAGCTTTTAACGACTAATACACAGTGCTGCATTTGGTGGTCCCATCATGAGCTTGTCCGTTGACAAATGTGGCAGCAGATTGGTGTTGTAGCACGTTTCAGCTGAAATACTCACATTTAATCTTGATGACAGCAAGTGTACATCCCTGGTAATGTATGTCTGTTAGCATGACACATTAAAATCCTACCAGCTCCAAGCAGACTGATCCTGACCTCTGATCTACTCTTTCAGAACTCAATAGATAATAACATAAAATGTTTTTCAGTGTTTTCCAGGGTGAACCCCCCCCCCCCCCNAAAAAAAAAAAAAAAGAGACACCTCATCTTGTACTGTTTTGTTCTTGACAGGGTGATCTGGGATGGATGACACGAGGATCGATGGTAGGACCCTTCCAGGATGCAGCATTTGCCTTGCCTGTCAGTTCCATGGATAAACCTATCTACACAGATCCACCTGTCAAGACCAAGTTTGGGTATCACATCATTATGGTTGAGGGCAAGAAGTGACCATGGGTGTCTTAACGCTTTGGATTTTGACACTTTAATTTTACAGTATACTACAGTAAAAAGTGAAGATTTTCTGTCTGATCTCATTCAACCTGTTTCATTGCAGTCTTTGCTTCATGTTTTGCAGAATGCTCTGATTTCTCATAAGTTGGTAAAGAAAGAAAATTAAGTGATCAAGGAAAGAAATATTGTCAGTTGTGTCTTTTAGTAATCTAACATGCATAGAACAAGTCTACAGGAATATTTTTCAAGTTTACCTTTTATAAATTCATCATAATTTACTGGATTTTTCCCCCTGTATTTGGGTGTGAGTTGTCAGACACAAACCACATTTGGCCAAATAAATGAATTTTTACTTAATGTAGTACAAAAGGTGTAAGATCAGTGTGCATGTGTGTCTGTGTGTGTGAGAGAGAGAGATTTTAAGTTACACAGAGAAAGAGTTAGTTATATTTGAAAATATTTTCATGTTGGTAATGAAAAGCCAAAAGAGGTCCCATACCTGACTTTACACTTTGCCTCACTCCACTGCTACTTAAGAGTTTTTCAGAGAAGGCTATGTGGCCAGTACAGTGATTTTCCTTTTAGAAATAATGTATAACATCTGATTCTAATAGAGACCATACCAAAACCACAATTTTTACCAGATAGTAACAACATTCTTTAATAACTTATGAAGTGACTGTTCATTATTTTGAAGGTAGATAGCGGGAAGTGTCGGTAACTAAGGCAATTGGATTAATTATGACCTATAAGAAGTGAGCATTATAAGTCAAAATTACGTTCAAAATAAAGGTTAGAAAGTTATGACATACTAAAAAAAGACCATGACAGTGTGGGTACGCGGTCGTCCTTTTCACATCCACACCGCTAGCTGTCAGCAGCACGCAAACGGTTTGCTACGCATCAGCGGCAGAAGAAAACGGTTGACGTCGTTACGCCTGGCTAGATGATTGGCGAGGTAAGATGGCGGCGCCAGAGGAGCCAGAATTATCCCAGGCGCAGACTGAAAAACTCCTTCAGTTTCAGGTAGACAGCCAAAATTCAATCCTCACACATATCTGCTTTAAACCTCGTATTAATAAGCTGGTGTTGATAATGAATCACTGTGAACAACGGAGACCGCGTTAAAACGCTTTTTGTACAGTCAACTTGGAACCTCAGCCTCCTGTCGATAAGCGTCAAGTTGAGTCAGAGCGATGCTAACGCTAGCAGAGCTAGCTAACACTAGCTAAGCTAGCGAACAAGTTTGGGGACCTAAAAGATCTCGAACTTAAGAAGTAAAGCATAATTTTATTTATAGAAATATACATTATCTAACTTTGTTAAATAACATTACTCGTACTGTCTTTTTTACGTGGACGTTGACGTTCTGTTAACTTGTTTGTGACGTTCCCTATCTGCGCTTGGTGAGTTTACGCTAACACGGCGTTCATGTTGGAGCTGTCAGATGAGTTTGTCTGCTCTTTACAGATATAACTGAAATGGTCAATTTTGGGATTCAGTTTTGTTTGTGCGTATGCAATCGGCAATATTCATCCCCCTCTTCAGCCTCTAGCTTGCTTTTGCTTTCATAGGAGACAGTAAGCCAACCATTAAAAATCACTTGATGATTCGGACAGATAACTGTAACGTCATCTATTCAGTTTGATGGTAGCATATTCTGTAAGTTATCACTGGTTTCGACGTTAGCTAGCTAACTAAATCTTGTAATTGTGTTCCAAATGTATCAACTGAGATGGTTTCGGTTCGTATTATTCTTGCTATTCTTGTTTCGTATTAACTTTCCAGTGAAGAGCTTGAAACAGCAAATCACCAGCCTAAGCGATCCACGTTAGCATGTAAAATATGGAAGACTTGATTATCATTTTATTGAGTTTAAGTACGATTTTCTGACCAACAGGACCTGACTGGTTTGGAGTCTATGGACCAATGTCGTCGAACATTAGAACAGCATAATTGGAACATAGAGGTAAGTTCACACAACGTGAAAGAGATGTCATGAGTTTGTCTTAGAGTTTTCTTAGAAAAACTGAACCTCCCTTGAATTAATCCATAATCCCCACCCCCCTGTTTTGTTTTGTTTTGTTTTTGATTATTAAAATATTTTGCTCATGTCAGGCTNCCACCCCCCTGTTTTGTTTTGTTTTGTTTTTGATTATTAAAATATTTTGCTCATGTCAGGCTAACACTTCTGTGTTTCAGGCTGCAGTACAAGACAGACTTAATGAACAAGAAGGAGTGCCCAGTGTGTTTAACCCTCCACCATCCAGACCATTACAGGTCAACACAGCAGACCATAGAGTATATAGTTACATCGTCTCAAGGCCACAACCCAGGGTAGGTCTGCAGGCTTTGAGGATGAAATTCTTTTGTAATATTTTACATCACAGTAAAATATACAGGATTATTTTTTTTAAATATTATGTAAAAAACTATAGTTTATGCTTGCCAAATACACACCTGAATGGCTAAGGTTGTGGTAACTGGATGTTACTACAAAACCAATATATTTCAGGTTGAAGGTGGTAACACAGTTTGAAGAAGGTAATCATCGAAATCTGATTTTGTCTAACTAATTCTGTTTTATTGCATTTTGATGATAAAAGAAAAGAGAAAGAAATGAAAAACCCTTAAATTTCACTGATTTACTTAGGCCAAGTATCTGTTATATGATGGGACTTGTTCCATACAAGTTCCACATGAGTTTCAAAAATATTGTCAGAATACACATGTCGAGATGATCGTTTAACCTGTTGAGAATGTTGGTGCTGTTCCTGAGCTTGTTGCCTCATCTTGAACCTATCCTGTTGTTTTCAAACCTGCTTCATACTTTCATTGCAATGCCAGTTACTAATTGTGTCAGTCTGACCAGAGAGATTTCAGCTGTCATCACAAGTATATAACATCTGCCTGTGCCCACTTCCCAAGTGATGAGAGTTTTAGCTTCCTCTTCCTGTTTTTTTTTTTTTTTTTTTTNTTTTTTTTTTTTTTTTTTTAATTTTGTTGGTGAATGTAGTAGAATAAAGACCAATTCAAGTTTCATAATGACTTGCCTCATTGCTTCTACTGCCTCAGTAGTGATTGACAGTGTTGGTTGTGTTTTTCAGGGATTACTAGGATGGAGTTACTACTTGATAATGCTACCTTTCAGATTTACATATTACACACTTCTGGATATATTCAGGTAATTCAGCCACATGGAATTACAATAACAACCTCTTGGACATATGAGGGTAAGTAACCGCATAATGTCTTTTTCTCCAAGGTTTGCCCTGAGGTTCATCAGGCCGGATCCCCGTGGACGTGTCACAGACCCTGTTGGAGATGTTGTCTCCTTCATTCATAATTTTGAGGAGAAATACGGAAGGTCACACCCTGTATTTTACCAGGGAACATATAGCCAGGTGAGTTCACACCCTTTGCATGCACATGCGTGATTTAATCAGACCCGATTCTTTTCAAGTTTGAAATGTTAAATTGCTTTATTCTGAAACATTTAGGCTCTGAACGATGCCAAAAGGGAGCTCCGCTACTTATTAGTGTACCTTCATGGAGAGGATCACCAAGATACTGACGAGTTCTGCCGGTATGTTATCTGCTGCTATGTCACCTGAACATTAAACATCAGTTTGTCAAAGGAGATGAACTGTAGTTTAATATGAATGATCTCCCTTTCTTTTTAGCTCCACATTATGTACAGAAGAGGTCTTAACCTTCCTCAGCACAAGAATGCTCTTCTGGGCATGCTCCACCAGCAAGCCTGAGGGCTACAGAGGTACACACACATTTGCTGCTATGCATCTGTCTTTATCACTAGGTAGCTGGAATAATAAAATACTCTGAAGATGGGAGTTGAATATATATATATATATATATACATATATATATATAAAACCACCATTTGCAAATCCCTTGAAACTGAAGAAAGAAGAAAGCGAAACAGTTAACTCTTAATTTGAAAGGTTACAGATCAAAGAAAAGACTGTTTTACATTACAGCCAAGCATGGAAATATTAGCAGCCTATTTTAACATTAACATCTGTAGCAGAATATGCAAATAAGTAAACTATTTTGTTTTAGGTTTACCCTTAAAGTGTACTGAGTGGTGTGTTGGATGTGTTTCAGTGTCACAAGCTTTGCGAGAGAACACCTACCCATTCCTGGCCATGATCATGCTGAAGGACCGCAGGATGACTGTGGTGGGCAGGCTGGAGGGCCTGATTCAGCCAGTGGACCTCATCAATCAGCTCACCATCATCATGGAGGCCAACCAAACACATCTGATGTCAGAGCGCCTTGAACGGTAGGGGAGTGACTAAGTTTACCCAAAACGACTGATCTGTCTTTAACGTAAGGGAAACTAGTGATTAACGCTTCTCCTCAAAGTTTGATAATCTGAATTATCTGAACCTGTTTAGATGGATCTGGGGATTCATCTAAACAGGTCGTTTTCAGTATCAGGGTCACAGTCTAAAACAGAAGTGGTTTAATAAGAGCAGAGGAAGAACTGTCAGGCTTTGAGAACACAGATTCGTTGTGTAGATTTTGCAGAACTATAAAATCAACTCAGTCACTGAAATCCAAGCTGATAAGCTACTAACCTTTCCAACCTTAAATGCATTTGGTACCATGGTGATATTTTACTGTGTTATGCAGTAATACAATGGTGATCCACATTGTGAATTTTTAGTATTAGTAATTTGACATCTTGGTTGTAATTTTGCTGTCACAAATGTATCTTGGCATTATTTTACATTACGTTAATTATATTAGTGAAATAATGTGGTTTTGATAGAAAATTATAAAATAAATCCCAACCTTAAAAAATTGATTCTTTGATATTTCATTGAGGTTTTACATTGAGACATGTTTGCATATGCTCCAGCTGGGGCGCCAAATGGTAGTTTGTAGCGTCAGATTAAGCACAGCAGGTGGCAGCAAAATCTGGTTTTGCTGAGCAGGTCACTAATTGTTAATCTCCAAGTCCTTGCACATTTGGCCTTTTTCCAGAATCCAGTTAATTGATGTTGAGACAGTTAGCTGAAGCAATATGGGCTTTGGCTTTGGTCATCATCTTTGGTTTTATGCCACACACACTGCTATAATTCCAACATAAGTTAGTCAGGTACAAAAACAACATTATGTTGTTTCAGGGAGGAGAGGAACCAGACCCAAGTGCTAAGGCAGCAGCAGGATGAGGCCTATCTGGTCTCCCTCCGTGCTGACCAGGAGAAGGACCGCAAGAAAAGGGAGGAAGAGGAGCAGCAGAGACAAGAGGAGGAGAAGGTCCGGCAGAGTGCTCTTGCTGAGGAGCGAAGACGAAGAGTGAGACTCCTTCCCCCTGTTTAATTTTCATACATGTAGACTTGAAGTAAATGTTTTTTTTGTGTTTAATTTTATTTTTTATTTTTATTCTCCCTTTCTATGATTCGTGTTGTGACTACTTGGTTGTTTGACTTCAGACACTTGAGGAGGAGAAGGAGAGGAAATCAGAATGTCTTCCTCCAGAGCCGCCTGCAGATGATCCAGAAAGCGTGAAAATAGTGTTTAAGATGCCCAATGATTCACGAGTAGAGAGACGATTTCTCTTTGGACAGTCTCTGGCGGTGAGTACCACAATAATGAGGACACTACACACAACAGATAATATCTGGTGGTTTTCCATAGATGGATTTCCAGACTGTAAAGAGTTGATGGTGTATTTGAAGTCAGGGGGCAGCAGATATTTGGGTACTCTGTTATAACAGCTTAACTATGTTTTCTTTCTTCACAGGTAATATACGACTTCCTCTTCTCTTTGAAAGAAAGCCCAGAGAAGTTTCAGATAATTACAAACTTCCCTCGCCGAGTCTTGCCCTGCCTTCCAACCGAAGAGCAGCCTAACCCACCGACGCTGAAAGAGGCGGGACTCAGCCGCTCCGAGGTCCTTTTTGTTCAGGACCTTACGGACGATTAATCAATGACATACCTCCTTTATGTGGAAAACACATTTTCCTCCATCCCCACTGACCCCTTTTCTTTTTCATTTGTAAATGGCAATTATGCACAAGGGATCATTGAGATAAAATCCTAACCTGGAAAAATTAAACCACCCTGCATTCAGTCCTTATTTGGTTGTGTAGACGGGGTTCCCAATAGCCTGGAAAGTCTTGAATTTTGTCAAATAAATATTATTTCTCCTTCTTTGAGGTCAAAGACGTTTGTTTTTCGGTTTGTGTACCCAACGACTTGTTAATTCCTCTCTAAGACAGTTGTCCTTCTTTTCCATCACTCTTGCAGCAAAGTCGTAAATAAAATAATCTCTCTGTTGAAATATACTGAAACAACATAGATGTGCAAACCACAACTATCTCCCAAATAACCATGACAGGGCAACTGAGGTACATTCTGTGACAGCATGGATTTGTAGGGATTCCTGTGAGATGGTGTAAATGCCTTGGCTTTTTTTTTTTTTTTTTTTTTTTTTTGGTGTTACAATCAAACTAGCAACTTTATTTTTGGTCCTTTGTCCTAATTCAGCACCTTTTTCCTTAAGTTTACATTTTGTCTACAGTAATGGAGAAGCGAAAAAGGTTTGGTACTGCTGTGAGAAAATGTTAACAGTTTGGGCAGCAGGTTGGTGTATTTGGGTGTAAAAGAAATGTGGGAACCCCTTTGTTTTAATTGAGCCATGCCCTGTATATAAGTGAGATATTTAAGAACCTGAGGTTGACAGTATACTTAAGATTTATTTTTGTTCTATTTTTTTTTTTTTTTTTANTTTTTTTTTTTTTTTTTAATTCAAATTTGTGTCAAAATGACCAAATACAGGTTGGTTACTATGTAAGAAGCAGACTGAAGTTTAAAAACCCAAATATTTAACACGAGGCCACAGCTTTTTCTATGTGGTTTTATCTAGTATAGTACGAGTCTGCCCATAGTGTGCCTGTGGTTCATAGATGCCTATTTTGCCTGTCTAACCTAAATGGGCTCAATATATAAGGATGTAATTTTCCAAATATAAATTAAAAATATAAAAATCCAGATTCATTGAGGCTGTACAGCATTTGCTTATGGTAATGAGGTTCATCAGATAAGCTAACACATGGATAAATGGTACCATACCCATAACATTTTGAAAAGGTTTTTTTTTTTTAATGTCTTTTATTGGATTGATGTTTTATGTTGAGCGATGGTTGTCAGTCTAACAGATTACCTAATTATCTCAACTTTTAACTTTTGAATAGCTTAAATCAAGAGAAACACTCGCATAATATTGGTATACATCATACATTTATTAGTGAACAACCCTTTCAAATCAGCCACAACAATTAAAAAAAAAATATGATTGCACTACTTGGTAAAGCATAACTAGCAACTTTCATTTAAAAAAAGTACAAATCTTAAAAATTTCAAACAGTATACAGATGTATATATAATACACTAACTAGTTATGTTAAATGCTACAAACAATGATTCCAATGGAATGAAAAATTATAACATTAATAAGAACCATTTCCTATATATAATATATATTAGTTTTCTCCCCCCACCCTCCAATACAAACATGGAAAAAATGAGGTAACTGTAAATGTGCAAGTACCAAAGCAAAATATCTGCCCAACACAGAACACATGCCCCTGGCTCTGTTGGCGGGTGGGTAGTTGGTGTTCAGGCAAGGACCCCTAGAGGCCAGGGAGAGTAAGAACAGTAAACCACTATCCCACCACAGCAAAAATCATTGGTAAACAATAAATGGCAATCTACGGAGCAATCAATCACAAATCCTAAATAAATTTTAGCTGCTTATTGCAACACATTTTTTGCACCACACAAGCTGTGAGATTATTAAATAACTCAACAGAAAGACTACAAGACTCTATTCTCAGTTGTCTTTAAAAACAATAAAACTCATTACCTAGGCTTTAATGGGAGGTTCTCTTCGTGTTATTTAATAGGGTAGCTGGATATTGTCAAATATTTACTCCAAAAAATAACAGTGCTAACATTTATATGAATTAAGTTATCTATATGTGAACAATACAGTTTAAGATATTGATACACTGAGAGCAAGAGCCTGATAAGCAGGTACAGTACTACACTGAAATAAGTATGACAACATTTTATTTTATTTTTTTTTTTAATCCCTTAAACTATATTGACTTTCACTGACATTGTCCAGGGGTATTAGTATAACATGCTTTAAGAATACATGGAATCCATGACAAACTATTGCATTCACGCAAGTGAGTTATCATACCTAAAGCAGAACATCTAGCACCTTTTCACTATGGCTTTTGATAAACTACAGTAGTTTCAGAGCGTGTAATTTTCAGTTGTTAGGGCAATAACAGTAACACAATGTATGTAAGAATTTTCAAATCCTGGATACAAGACCAGTTTTTTTCCCTATAAAATGAAGTTAGCGCAATAAAATCTTGTAGTCATTCAGTTCTATTACAAATGTGTGCAGTACAATGCATGGCAGTTATCAGCTGAGCATTAAGATCCAAAACCCCAGAACCCAAAGCCAACTAGAGCTAAAAATCAGTTGGGATCTGGTTGACAAGCATGCATATTGTGCACCGTTAAATAGGTCCCCACCAAATTTTGAGTTTATCTTCCATTAAAACACGCTTGTTTTCCTGTTTTAAAGTCATGCAAACACCTCTGAAGTAGATTTGGGAGCGACGTAGGTAGGATAGTGTGCATCACAGCACATATAGAAATGGGATTACAACCGCTATGGTTGAATGTGGTTCGAGTACAAGAACAAAAGTCAAACAGGTTTGAATAATACACTTGTAATGAGTTGCAGTGTATACATTGCCTCTTTTCAGTGAATACTTATAACATATTTACTGATCTTTTTTCTTGCATGCCTGTCTTTAAATGATGTAATATCTACTATTTTGGACAAAACAGAATATTATATTTGAGTACATTAAATTATTTATGGTCTGAGGAAAATGACCAAACTAAATTCAGATATACCTTTTTCATGGCAAACTTTCCATTTGAAATAGACTGTTCTCCTTTATTTTATTTTTATACTGAGAGGCCCTGAGTGATTTTTTTAAACTTACAATATATGCCAGCGAATAGATATGTACACATAGGTTAATTCTCAAAGCTGTGGGTTTAACTCATTAAATGGCTTCTTTTTTTCTCTTGAAGGTGGCACACACGTCAAAGACTCACATTCACTTAAGGATAAAAGTAAAGGAAAAAGGCAAGATCCCTTTACACATGAAAGCAAAGGTTACAACTGCCTGTTAGTGCTTACTGGGCAGTTATAGACAAGAGTGAATTCAGAGCAAAAGTTCATTTGTTTCTCTTTACCCCCTCCTCAAATATATACTGTTTTAATGTGAACACAAGCAGGGACTAGAAGTCTAACAGTGTTTCTGCACTACAGACCACTCCAGCTCTGTCATTTGAACCCCTTTCTGATCACTGTGGGATGCAGATGTGGAGTGTCACCAGTGACTTCTACAAGAGGCTTCGACATTCTTCTGTCTTCAAACGTTTATCTAAAAGCATTCAAAAGTTTCTCTTTTACAACACCAATACCATGGCCTAAGACGATGACCTGACCAAGTTACAGGACTAGAACTCATACCATACACAATGTTAGTGCTCCAACTGTTTCCTTCAATGTATTTTCTCAAGGAAATAAAACCAATAAATAAACTTTAAAAAAAAAAAAAGGCATACCTTTAAAACAAGTGGAAATGACAAAGTATTTTCAGGATTAGTAATAGGTTTGTGCTTGTCAAGGTCATAAGAAGGCAAATCTGAAATCTTGAACAGTAGGCTATATCTGTATATTGGATATTTGGCTCACAAAGAAATAAAAAGCCCAGTCTTCCTAAATAGGGAAGAAATGTTCGTTTAAAACTCGCTGCACATATTGCTTTCTGCACAGGCCTCCAGAACTCTATGGCATCAGCACAGCCTTCAGATGAGGACTTCCATCCTTTAATGCTGTCAGGGTGGAACAACATGCTAGTCTTCCCTCATGGCGCTTTCTGAATAAGCAAGCAGTTCTTTTAGTATGCTTCTTTGTCTTTTCTTTTTCTTGAATTGGATAATTTTGGTGGCAATGCTTTGATTAAAATATTGCTAGTCTGAATCAACAGTTCATGCAAATCCTAGCATGCTGCCCTGTATCCAGTAGTTACACAATGCATTGGCTCTGTTAACAGGACAAACATACACACAATATGCACACACGCATACACACTTGCCAGAGGAACAATGCTGACGTGGAGGATGGATGTAGCACTTGTGCAGTTATGCCGGATGACCTCGAAAAGATGCAGTCCATTAATCCATGACTGCTTTTGTACAGATCCGCGTTCCAAAGTGGATTATCAGGGGTACGAGGAAACCCCACGATTGCATGTCCCATTTTTGCAGTCCATAACCTCAGGCTTAACAGAATCTGTATTTAACTACAGCAAGTCACACTTTCACAATAGCATTGGCAAGTCTAAAAAGAAAGAAGGGGTAAAACTATTGAAATGATCAATACGTTATTGCAGAACATACATTAATAACAAGTCACTTTGCCCAACACCTACACAAACATGCATCTATGATGGTCAGGCGTCGCCTCCAAACACAGATACCCATGTTGAAGTATTCCTATTATTTTCTGCTAATTGCACAAGGTGTCCAGCCTATCATCCTCCAGGCTCCTGACTCACCTCTATCCGCTTCAACTGCAGGACTCCCACTATTCATGAACACCACAAACAAAACAAAACCACTAGTTAAAAATGAAACCCTGTAAACAAAAGCAGCAAATAATGCATTGTAGGGAAAAATCTTTGGAATCTGCAACAAGGGGGCAGAGACAGAAGTGGCTGGCGATCCCAGAACTCTGGCTATAGGCTGCAATAGGCAGTGGGTTTCATGAGACAATGAAGCACAGCAGAGGTACAACAGGCTCCAGAAACAATCCTGGATTACTTATTATTTAGGAAGGAGCAGGAGTAGTGGGTTGGTAAGCTATAATTACTGGAGGACGCAGGTTAGGTGGCAGGTGTCCCCAGCTTTGGGACAGACTCTGATGTGTGCAGCTTTCCAGTTAAACACTCAGAGTCAGCTCTCACTCCGCCTCCCGGTGTACATCTGACGCGTCGGCTCGGCAGATAGGACAAGTGCGATTGGTCTGAAAGTTAAAGAAACGAGATGAAGTAGCACCATGTGGCTATATAGAATACTAACAACATTATGAAATGCTTAAGTGTCAAAAAAAATGTCATCAACTCACCTTTAGCCATTTATCCACACACTTAGCGTGGAATTCATGGTTACAAGGTAATACCCGAAGTAGCTGCCTACACTCAAAGTCACTAAAGCACACAACACACCTGAGGGGAAGAAAGGAAAAAGTTGCCAGCGTATAGATGCATCTGAAACTTCCATATGAAATCTGCACTGAACAGAAACAGTTTGTACTGTTGAAGTTGCGGAAAGCTTACAGCGTTTGTTCAGATAGATGATTCTCTGAGTTGAATCTGTAGGATGGAAGTTGTTCTATATCTGCCTTGGTGAGTCCACGTGGTTTTGCTTCACCCAACCTCTCCGCCAGGTTTAGTAATGCCTGCAGAGCAACAGAGAAGACAGCAATGATGCTTTAGCTGCAGATACACATTAGTTTGAATGTTAAATATCACAAATTACATGTTCCCCGTGCTGTGTGTGCATGTGTGTTTTCTGGTGCCATTTACAGCTTTCAGAATTGTCCATATCATAGATGACGTATGAAAAAAAGCACCTTTATTCACATAGTAATTCTTACACTGTTTATGTTGAATGACTGCATATATTTCAAATTAAAGCAGACTCAGCATTTTAACCTATTTTTCATGTGTCATTCCCACAGAATTACAACGGACACCTCAGAGAGCTTTTCTGTGTTTTCCTTATTGCATTTGGTATGTAATTAATGTTACCTCATAGTTCTCCATCTCCACATCATCCACATCCAGGTCTAGACTGATGGCTGGGCCCACTGCTGTTGGAGGCACAGGAAGCATTGACCTGAGCACAGAGAGAGAGAGAGAACACCTGTTAAGCAAGCATTAACACATACTAGCTTACGCAAGCATTAACACAAACTGCATGGTGATACAATACAACAGCATGATGTGACAAGAGGAGCTAATCATTGCTTTGATCCTGCTTCTTTACCTTTTTATTTGTGAAGAGGCTAAAGCCAGCAGGCAGCATCATGTCAGTGTTGATTTTGACATGTAAGAATACTCGATGACATAGGCCAGTAACATTGTTAAAGTGGTAATTTTACTTTCAAGTAAAAGGTGCACAACTATTCAATCAGGTGTGTGGTCATACTGTAGGTACTCACAGGAAATAAGGGAGGAAGCCTGGGTAGTAAGATGGAGGGGGTGGGGGAGGGGGTAGAGGCTGCTGTAACCGGTATCTCTGTCCACTCATTCGCCGGGGCAACATGTGGGGATATGGCTGAGGAGAATCACATCACAGTACATAAATTAATGGAATTATGTAAAACACACTTTTGTCCTACAAGCAGTCTTCTGCAGTTGCAGTGTATCGGCAAAAGTCTGACAGGTCACTGGTTAACACTCCAGAATGCTCCAAACAAAATCGGATTTGGAGCGCCATTTCTAAGCTCACGCCTTAACCGTCAACAGCACAATAACCTGCAATTTTTCAGAATCACAGCAGCAAAATTCAGTAAATTTTGCTGCAGTAACCAAAAAACATTCCTGAGATTGTGGTGCAATAGAAATAAATTAGATATTGTGATGTTTGCCAGATGTATATAACTTATACTGTTTTTTGACAACTCAGTGTTGCAGTTTACTTTCCGCTTAAGGACTAGTTCAAAAAGCTTGGCAAGGAAAGTCAGTAAGAAACATTCTTCTTTAAAAAAAAAAAATGCTCTGCTCCTCCACTTATTGACCAGGGCCTTCTCAAAAGCATCTTAAGGCTAAGATGGTCTTTGTCCAGTCTTACAATGGGACTAAGATTAAAAGGTCCGAGGTTCTTTTGAGTGAGGCAGTTAGGCTAAGACTGCTGCAGTGCATAAATGATTCAATTTCCCTGAGTAAAGAACTGTCAGAAAGGTTTCAACGGTTGTCTTACCACTCCAAAGGGAAGCTCCTGATGCAGAGGCTCTTGAGGAAGATACTGTAGGGGCAGAGAAGGTGGCAGCGCTGGTGGATGATGAGAGGGAGGGTAGGAGAAGGTCCCTAATGGGTGCTGGTCCCCTCTAAGGTCAACTTCATTCTCCACCCTCTGTAGAGGCTGAGAGGAGAGAGCATGCACCACGTAAACCAACACACTAGTGAATATGCTGCACTTCCACTGATGAAGCTGTGTGTACTGTGGACTACTCACCATGCGCGGGTGCTGAGGCTGTAATGGGACAAATTGGCTCAGAGGAGTAAGGTGCGGTGGCTGGTGAGGGGGTACAGATGGGGTTGGGTGCAATATAAAATGTTCGCTGGAGATCAGGGGTGGAAATGCTTGATAAGACACTGGCATGTGCTGCATGGTACATGCCTGTATGAGCTGAATACACACACAAGAAAAATAGCAGAAAAACAAAAACAAAGACATCAATTTATGTAGACCTGAGGAAAGTAAAAAAAAAATCATTTTCATATTTGTTTTCTATCAATCATTAAAATAGCACTTTGAAACATCTTAGTGTAGTGAACAAAAGCAATTACATAATCCCACAGCATGAACAACAGTACAACACCAGACTAATCAATGATTTTAGGAATGTTTAAGCAGCATCAAAACTGCCACAAAGTATAAACTGAATGTATGAATCAAAATCATGATTTTGAAGTGTAATTCTAACATCAGAAAACTGACAGATTGCATGGCTGATATGATGTGCTACATGGATGCCACTGATATTCAAGCTCTTCCTTTTCAAACTCACAGGAGGAGGAAGGCAGCAGAGCAGAGAGAGCTGTCCGCTGAACATTACCGAGCATGCTGGGAGCTGCTGAGTGTTGCACCCTGGAAGGGGTTGTGTGGCGTGAATGGGAAATCCATGAGTCGTCACCGTCGTAACCGTGTATGATATTGGAACTGATCCCTGGTGCATCTTTTAAGAAGAAGAGTGGGGGAAATGGGATAACTTCACAATCAGCTTAAAACAGAAACCTTTCTACCAAAATGCACCTGAGGAACACTTTTAGGTGAGAGATGGCAGCAAGTCATTTAGTACATGTTGTAACTTTTCTTAACATTAAATCCATCGAGCTTTTTCTCTGTTACCTGGTCATGTAGATCCACCATGATGAGGTTCTGCTGAGGCAGGTGAGCAGCAGGGTGAAGCATGCGTGGCGGTGTGCTGGTGTGGCTGTACTGTCTGGACTCATCTAAAGGAACCTGTTGGTGATGCTGGGAGAAAAGCAAATGATGGAAGTTCTCATCCTGGACGAGGGAAGTGTGCAGTGCAGGTCTGTCTCGTCTCCCCCAGTGGCGTCTCACTGGTGGGCTGTGAGATAAGAAAAAAAAAAAAAANAAAAAAAAAAAAAGAAAAAAAAAACAGATTACCACAAATAGTGCAAGACATTATTCTTTCAACAGAACTTAATTAGGGGGTTGAACAGTGCGTGAAAAAGAAAAGATCATGTTCATTTAGCTCTGCAATTTACCATAGTCACCAACACAGTGTTTCAGCTAAAAACCTCTAATAATGTGGCAGTAGCAATACAAATCCACTTTAAGGTGGTTATAAAATGTGACAAAACCATCATATCGGATTTTGATGCAGCACCTTTTTCTTTGGAAATCTCAAATATCTTGTGGGGAAAATTAAGTGAAACACTTTCGAGGTTTTAAATGTATGTTGAAAGGGAGGCTTATGGTGTTTGAACATTTCCCTTACTTAATAAAGGAGTTAATTTACATTGCTGCATAGGAGCTGGAGAACGTGTTGCATGTTGTAATATCCCTTGGGGCTCTAACGCTTCTGCTGAAGGAAACACTACTGGAAACCGTTGAACATGCAACTGCAGACAAATACTCGATTCACTGTAGAGCCAAAGCTTTAAACTCAGAGCCAATACAACTATGTCAGCATCCTGAAACATGTTTTCTATTGCTTAATGCCCCATTTATAGTCTGGATAATTCAATGTAGGCACATCTACTACTTTGAAAAGGCATCTAAACCCAAGACTGCTGACTATAATGCTTTTATTCTATTGTTGTTACTTGTAACTTGTGTTGTTTTCTATTATACTGACAAATTCCTGAAATCATATCGTCCATGTTTGCAGAGGCAAGCAAGAAAATGAATGATGTAATTACAGTGGATGACTACCCAACAGACTTCTTTTCTGTCTTCAGCTCTAACAAATGTTTTAATAACCATTCCGATAGTTTTGCATGCTTGAGCTCAATAAATATTACAGGCCTACAGACATTACTTTACTGACAACCCTTTTCCAAAGCACAAAACTGAATTTTAGTTTTTGTGTTATTTTGCCAAATCTCCTAAGCTTTCAAAGTCAAAAGTTCAGGTGACACACCCACCTTAAACTCAACGCTGCTGACATCTACCTATGATTGCTGAAGGAACAGTTGTTTTAATTTCTCGGTAAAGCCTGTTTTCTCCTGGAACTAAATTCCCTGGTAGAGAAATACTGTACATTTTCTTCCATGTAGCTCCATGTGGGATTGGTTAAATTAAGTAACTTCGACAAAAAATAACAACGGCATGTATTTCACTGTGATGGATTGCTTATCTCAAGCATGTTTCATGTCTCTACACGTTGATTTTAATAGCATACTGAAATGAAATGAAACAATTAGCAATCTGGAAGGTAGGAAAAACTATTCCAATATTTCACTCCAGTAGGATGATTTGGAAAATTGTTGGCAGTAGCATAAAATATATGCGGGTTGTATTTATTGGGCTCAAACATGCAAAATCACCGCTATCATTTAATTTACAAACAGAGAAAAGGGTGCATCTGTCTGTATGGGTAATGCAAAATGCGGCATACCAGAAGATATCATTTGGTGTGATACTTTTAAATCAAACACTGTAATAACATCTATCTCTAAGAGAAAAATGGATTAAGAGATAACGGCACGGTTTTTACCTTCTCCTGAGATGCACTGGGGTGTTGCAGGGCTCTCCAAGGAACCTCCTCGGGTTTAAGGGGGCTGTTGGTGGCAGCCTATTTACTGCTATTTCCCATGGTCGCATTGGTGACGTCGTGCAGACGAGTCACACTCTGGGAAAGGAAACCGTACAGTGGAGGCACTTGTATTTTGCCTCTGATTGTCTTTAACCCTGTGCAAACACATCAATTCACAGATCACCAACTGTGATTCTTATGCTACAGAGCTGAAATTATTAGATCAGAATTATGATTAATTACTGATGTACCTAAAATTCCCTTAAATGAGAAAAATCATTACTAAATGATTAGAGAAATGGTTATGACTTTATATTTTAATGGAATTGGCCTAGACTATGATCAGTGCAATTAGGCATGTATAACAGACCTAAGCTATACCCTATGCTGGTATTGCAAATGATACATGTTACATGCACTAGTTACTTGTTTAACATAAAACAGATCTGCAAAAGCAGCTCGCCACAGGGTCTAATGCTTTTTGACAGTGAAAGCTAGTGCTCAAAAGTACTTGATCTTTAGGCATTTTTTCTTATTATATAACCTTTACCGCAGAGGAATTACAGCTCGTCTTTCCTCTGTCATGAGGTGACACCTCCTATGATGACTGAATATTATCAGACTTTAATCTTTGTATTTAAGGACACGTTGAAGGCTCTAAGATCTTATTGGGACTCTGTGCAATACTAAACAAAGGCACACTGAAAAAGCTAACAACTACATATAGCGTATAGTCTATAAACCTTTAAAATATACATAATTCGCTGCTGCAGGTCTTAATTTGACTAATCAAGATGTAGGGCATTCATTGCTGGACATGTACAAGAATCATGTACTTACAGATATTCCTTAGTTATGTTTAATTTTGCGTATTACAATCACTGCTCGAGATTTTACAAATAATGCGAAAATATAGGGTATTCAGGGTTATTAGACTGCCAGTTAATGCGTTAACTGGCAACTAATTAATGCGTTAGCTGGGAAGGAGGCAGAATAAACAGGGGTCGCTGTCGCCTGCCTGAACAAAAACATGGAAAGCCATGTGCTCAACAGACAAAGCAACAACAAAAGATGGGGCAGACAAGCGGGACCAAGAGCCCAATAAACCAATGTACCGTTACACCATCTGAGACGAGAGTAAGACCAGCACACACCACTGCAAACACAATAAATACAATCATTGTCCGGATCGTTGGTTCTTTATTGTCAGGGAAAATCCAACGACCCTTCCTGAAGGAGAGGAGCTAACCTTAGCTAGGCTAAGCTAGCTAATGCTTTGTCCCACACAGCAAGAGCCCTTGCTGTTACTGTGTGTTACTTAGTCCGTTGGCTAATATATGGTTTGGAGTTATCATTGCCTATTCAATCCACATAATTTAGATGCTGCACTATAGAGTCAGCACTGTCCAGACAGACTTGGCTTGCTATGTGCGAGCCAACTAACAACACAGCCCAAAGCTTACTTTGTTAGCTAGTTGGCTTGCTCGGTGACGAGGGGAGATGGCAGGTGTTTCAGCTTCAGAAATGTCTTGTCCCATCAAGTTATCCTTGCATGGATCCGGCTCTAACGGAGAACGATATCCGGTGGAAAGTAATGTTAACTATTAGCTAACTCAGCCAGCCTGCTGTTGCCTTCGATAGATTTTTCACAATGTCCCCGGCGATGCTGCTGCTAGCTTGCTAACGGTAGCCAGCTAACAATTGCTTCCAACTGCATAGGGATTCCGTTTTCTCCAAAATTGCGTAATGGCTTGCGGCTAACACCAGAGTTTACCTGAGTAGGTTACAGCGTTAAACCTATTAAAAGTTAACGTTTGCTAATAACCGCAGACAGTCAGTTTATGTCTAATTGGAAACACTAGTTGGCGCGTGCATGTTCCTTGAAGTGCATTGTTATGATGAAACCACGCCTACTTTTCTGTCTGGACCAATCGGCGTACAGTATTCACAGACAGCAGACGGCTACAGTCTGTGCTACAGTGTATCAAAACAAGCACTTCCTCTTGTTATCTTGTATCTTATATAAATATAAATATTTGTCATAGTGCATTTCATGACAACAACCGGAAAAACATATTATTTTATTATTCTATTACTGTTATTATTCACCCTGTAAACAGCACAGTTATATATTATATCACGATATTCTAAGTAGAAAACAACCTTCTCATATGAGGATTTCAGTCTTTTCAAAGCAGAATTATGTTTTAATACTTATTGATCAACATTTTCAAGATGAGCTAATAAAACCGGTTTTGAATAATGTGATAACTTGCAAAAATCATTAAAATTCAAATCTTTTATTTCATTTCAATACTTTAAAACATATCTTCTATGCTCAAATGCTACTTACAGCTGTTTTTCTTAACGTGATTTAAATTGTTGATATCATGTGTGTTTCCGAATTTGTGCTTAATGATCTTAATATTACACACATTATTATGCAAAGGTATCTCGAGAAGAAATTGTGATCTAAATGAGACTACCTGTTTAAATAAATTATTAACTAACTAACAAGACACCCACCAACTGTTTATCAACCTTGAAACAAAACTTAAATTCACTTAGATTCGTTTGCCCCAGTCAAGAATACAGAAAACTTATTTCTTACAACAAACTGCCTTTCTTAGATCTAAAAGTCGCGGTCATTTGTAGCCTTCTCTGTTTTGACTGGCACTGGAGGCCACAGTGTCCTACTATAGACCCAGCCGGTTATGTAATAATGCACTCATGATCAAGCAGGAAACATCCTTCATCAGCTATTAAGCGATTATTCTTTAGCAATATTTTCAAACGATTTGTTGGCCAACATGTACAAAAGGTTTTTGAGATAAATGTCCCCGAGATTTTCAGACATTATTAGGCCCATAGGCAACCTATCAGGCCCAATTTGTTCGGTTAGAGTTAATAAATAATTTTATCGCGTGTTCAGATTGCCTCGATGCAAAATAACAAGGTAGTTCTTGCCTTTTGAATGCATCAGAAACTGTGCGTAATGTAAAGCAGACTACGGAGAGGAGCAGCGGTATGGAAGCACGGACTCAATGTAAACATTACAACATCGCATTCGGTAGCGGCAAAATAAGGAGGGGCTGGAGGCTGAGCAGGATGACAGCCCTAATAACCCGTCACCATCTCCTGTAAACATGCACCATAAATCTTCAAAATTCAACCAAGAAAAAAACAACAATAATAAAAATACGAATATACTTACCTGATTGTTAATATGCAAACATCTGATCGCTGATATTTTCCTCGTAATGTTCACATCTCGTTAGGCTAAGTGCGGCATTCTATGGTCAGCTGTCTCTGCATGGAACATTCCGTGGGTTTCACCACCCGCGTAAAAAAGGTGCTAATCACTACATCCTCTTCTTACCAGCACGTTCTCTTTGTATATCGCGTGTGTTTATGGCTTTATAAAGAAGAACTTGTTTGCGTAATCGCTAATTTTTCGTTTTGTAAGCAGCAATCCGGACCCACTCTTGTTTCTGGTTTCTGCAGTTCCCTGTTACACCCCCATTTTTGCGTATTTCCAGAGCACAGAGCGCACTCCATGCTGCCATTTTTACCGTAATACACAGATGAAGTGCGACAGCATCAGAATCCACGGTCAGTCGTCAAGAACATTCATCGGTGTTGTTAACTTATACTAGAAGTGAGCAGACACAGATAGATAATATGGAATCATTAAACAAAAAATTGCTCTTAGAAAAATGATTATTTCAATGGCGATAGACCGTGAAGCAGTTTCTGAATGTCACAGAGATTATAAATGCTAAAGGGACCTTAGGTTCATTTACGTGGATTCTTTGAACCTCAATATTCCATGTAGTTAAACCATTGCAAGAAGTTATTGAACCCTTCGAAATTACCTGATTTCTGCATTAGCCTAATTACTCATAAAATGTATTGTGGTTTTAATCGAAATCAGCAAGACACAATCAGTAATGCTAGAGACATTTTTCACCTGTTCAGAAAGTAGCTAGTGATGCTATATTGTGTCTGTTTAAGGAAACATTTAACAGAGAGTTTTACACATCAAATTCAGTTTAATAGGTTTGGAGCGCACTATTCAACAAGTGACAACAACGGTGTAAAAGGTTTTATGGCTGTACAGCGCACCTGTGGAAAGTCAAGGAAACTGCCCTCTGTGACATCACAAAGATTACTTCCTGTTGGTGCTTTTTTTTTTTTTTTTTTNTTTTTTTTTTTTTTTTTAATTTTATTTTTTTTAGACAAGTGACTAGACTGAAAACTAAAGACCAAATTGCAATGCCACGGAGGTCTGTTTCCTTGACTTTGCCCAGCGCCCTCTACTGCTATAAAAGCTTTTATGCCGTTAGTTTTACATGCTGAGTAGGGGCAATAAACTGAATCTGATGTGTAAAAACAGTGAAATCCCCCCTTTAACAATTTATATTATCAGACATATGAATTACTACCAACATCTTTGTGAAACAACAAAATTATCTCTACAGTACTTTTCAGTGTGCTGATGTTTGAGTTACTGGTGCAGATGTGGTGCTAATTTATTCCATTTTCAAACCCACGTCATTGTTTATTACATCATCGATTCTCAAACTGGGATACCTGAAGTGCTCCCTGACTGTATCCCAGATGACTTTAGAAAATTTCAGCAGAGAATACAAACAGATAAAATGGATTTCATAAAAAAATGTAAAGTTTAATTATTATTCTCACTAATTAGGAAGCAGATTTTTTTTTTTTTTTAATAGCTCAAACTTCATAATTTCAACCATGAACCATGAGGTTTTGAGGTGACAGAGCTTTTGGATAGCTCAGAGGTGATACTTCGTTCAAAGCATTTGAGAACTATTACATCACATGTTTAAAATCCTTGCTGCCTGAGGTTATCATGCCAGTTATCATGACTTTATCATATTTTTTTAGGGCTGGGTGGTAAAATGGTAACATCATGACATGGTTAATCACTTGTTTATAATGTCACCATAACAAACTTTGTGCGTATGAAGATGTGTTACTTTCTGATTCATTGAGTTTGGAGTTCATCTCACTCAGCCCTATCACTCTGAATTTTGACCTACTGTATATAGAGTTATTATTAATTATTATTATAGAGTTATTATTAATTATTAATGTTATTATTAATATTTTTCCATGTTTTTTTTCTAACTTTAGTTTCTGTTGACTGGAATTGCTTTGGGAGTGGTTTATAGTGCTCTCACCCCTTTTGGACTTCTTGGTCAGGCGTGCCATCACTATAAAAAAGTAAGACATAAACCAAAGTCCAATTGGATAAGATGATGATTTCTCTTCAGTCTTACAGATTTACAAAAGTCTCATTTAACGTGAAGAAAAAACATATTCCCCATCTGACCCACTTTTAGATAAATAAAATTTGACACATTATGTTTTTTTTCCCAGTTTTATTCCATTTCCAGTAGAATAATTTAAAATATATTCATAATGTTTAAAAATAAAATGAAATCCCTGAACATATCTTGCATACTGTTTGAAGAACAATGCAGCATTTGTTAGTTCCAGGACTAATTAAAACATTTCAATAAATCCTATCCTCCCCTTGATATTCACAAACATTGAAAGATAATTATGCTGTTCACATGAAGAGGTGTAGTGCATGCTTTTGTTTTGAGACAAATGTCTGAATGAAGACCGGTGAGCATGAGAGAACACACTGTAATCTTTTGTGTGGGGCCCTTTCTTTATGAGGACAGGCCATGGGGGGAGGGGGCTTATTGAGAAGTGCTCATTATAGAGATAGATGGATGTGTGCTTGCTGAAAAAGGCATCAGTTCACTACCTGGTTCTGATGAGACTCATAGTAGAAAGGCACCAGGTCATACCATATTTTCTCAGTGGAAGCAAAGGTGTTGCTGTCATTTCCAAGACAAGAAAAACACCCCAAATACAGAAGATTCTACTGGGATGCTGTTATGGACATTAGTGATCCAATGTGGCCCAGTGCCATACAGATCCAGTAAAGGGGCTGGCCAGCCAATGATTGGGTGAGGAGTTGACTGAAGCCTGTATTTCATCACCACTCAGGCGTACAGCCACATTATATCCACATGAATATAGTATCAGAGTAAATTTATCTATTTAGATTTTTGCAAATTAGTGTTATGTACAATTTAGCTTCGACTGCAGCACTCTCACTCACCTGACTTTACAGAGACAGATCCTGTGTCACAGTCAGTAAGCAGCTTTGGTGTGGCTTTTTCAAACACAGACACACACACACATCGAGGGAAGAGATTTAGTGTGGTGTTATTGCTGTGTGTTAATCATTCATGTTTATAGCTGGGAGACAATAAGGAAGATCAGGAGGAATAAGAGTCAAAGGTCTCATTTGCACATAAGTAAGGGGGAAGAAGCACTTGTGTGAATGTCATCCGGTAAGTCTTACATTTTAAATCAGATTTATATCACTTTTACTCAGGGTGAAATTCTATTTTAGTATATTAGTGTGACTATCTGGGTTTTATTTTTTTAAATTCATGTAAAATGTGATATTTATGGTTCTAACATAGCAAGCAATATATAGAGCTGTTCTAAAAATACATATCTTTCTATCTCTGTCTGTATTTTCATTAAATGTGCTATTATGGAATAGATTCATACAGGCCAATAGTGTGCCATTTTCTTGGCTCTTACACACTGAAAAAAATGTTATGTTGAATTTACTTAATTTTATTCTTTCAAGTGGTTGCACAAAATTAA
>VXCM01001878.1:0-77500 GCA_014773175.1 Lucifuga dentata
TAAAGAACTCAACTTGTCAGAGTTGTACTGTGTGCTGCATTTGGATCCAAACCCCACCCGTCACAGCAGTAGAGTTTTTAGTAATTTACTATAGTAAAAGTGATTTTTATGTCTTGCAGAGACAAGCGCGAATTTGTTCTATGTATTCAGCTCATTCTTTCACAATGTCATAACCGTGTCCAAAAAAAAAAAAAGTTGTTTCAAGCTTTAGCTCCAGATCACAGCCTCCTCCCCAGAGTGTCCTGACAATGTTAATGTCAAAAGCTTGTTCTCCAGGGCATGGTTAGCAGAATAACATGGCAGCACAAGTCTACGGAGATGTTTGTTACACTAGAAGGAGGGCAAAGTGGATTTCATCAGTCTATGATGAGGTTACGATGTATATCTAAAGAGGACATAGTAATAGGTTCTAGTCAGGGTAACCTGCCCAAGGGAAATGGGTTTTGCTGGCATGTCCTCTGTACGTGTCAGGTTGAACTAACCTCACTCTCTCTCTTTCCCTTTGCTATTCACAACTATTCTGTTGCTAAATATTGTGTCTTTCATTTTAAACCAACTTTCGGTGACTCAGAAGTCCATCTCTGAATGAGTGCTGACGGTGACTACTGAAAACTTTTACCAGTAGGACCTTGATGAACAAATAATGGCAGGCATAGGGTTTGAAAGCAAAACACTACTTTCTTTTGCACACAGGTCACTGTAACCCATGAGGACCAGTGATCCCCACTGGTCAAGCCTTCAGCAGAAAACAGCAGGACGTTCTCAACGGTGTGGAAGCCTAATAATCTATCAACTGCCTGCACCCCAAACCATGCTCCCATGTCTTGGCCATATACCTGCTCTCCCATTGCCTCCAGCAACTCCGTAACCTACCAGTCAGCAATACACACAGCCTCTTTTTGACCTGTGAGGAAAACAAGTTGCACTCACACGCCTTACAGAACAGTGATGGACAGGCCGTGTGCTGCTCGCACAACGAGACACAGCCCACCTGCTGGCTATGGCAGAAACAGGAGCAGAAATCCAAGCAGCTGGTCTGTGTATGGCCTTGGTGCTCCTGCAGCAGGACATATGGAAGTCTGCAGAGGCCCAGGGAGGTGCTACAGGTCATGGCAAATCTTAGCCTGATAGTCTGGGCTTGATGCCCTGCTGAAGGCTGTTATAGCCTGTTGCTGTGCACACAGCTGCAAGTCCATCACCTCAAAGGAGAGAGAGAAGAAGGGAAGGAATATCATTTGAACCCACCTGTGTTAGAGCTTGTGGGGGTGCAATGGGACGCCGCCTGTTACTAAGAGCAATAAAGAGGCAGAGGAATAAAAAGGTCATGTATGGAGGAGGAAAAGAAAGAGGGGAAAAAATGACAAGTGAGAACCAGGGCCAGAACAAGGAGGCAGAGCATGAAGGAGCAAAGATGGAGCCAAGTGCGGAGGAAGAGCACAGACACATGAATAGAGAAAATAATGAGTCTTAAAGGGGAAGAGAAAGAAAACCAAGATAAGCAGAGTGCAAGTCAGGAGGAGAAGGTAGCCAAAACTGGAGCGGAGAACAAAGAAAAGGGACCTAGAAAAAAAAAAAGAGGATGAAGAAGCTGAAAAAAAAAAACAAAAAACAAAAGAATGATGACAGGACTAAGCTGGACCTGGAGATATAGAAACCCATATAATATGGAGTGAAAAATGACAGCATGGTGTGCACACAAAAAAGTAGTGAAAGACAGAAACTAAAGGAATAAACTAGAATTGAGGCTAAGGAGTCTACATGGAGTCTGTCAATTTCCACAGCAGTGTTTAAAACTAGTGTTTAAAACTGCACATTTAAGGCCAGATTCACATGCTAAGTGCTGAGCGTTGCGCTGACCTGGGCATTCCATTATTGTGTATAGGGAGCTGAGCGGCGACTCCTAACGTCATGTCATGCCACCTTGACCGCCATGCGACATTCAGATTCTCCGTTTTGACGCGGTGCTCAAAGTTCATTTAAATGAACTTTGACCTTTCCGACGCTGANAGATTCTCCGTTTTGACGCGGTGCTCAAAGTTCATTTAAATGAACTTTGACCTTTCCGACGCTGACTTTTCCAACGTGCAACCAATCAGAGCACTGCTGTACATCATGTAACCAGAAGCGGCACAAACAATGGAGGAGGAGCTTATAATCTGTAGAGTATACAACACAACTTTAAAATCATATCATGATCTCNAACAATGGAGGAGGAGCTTATAATCTGTAGAGTATACAACACAACTTTAAAATCATATCATGATCTCATGTTTAAAAAAAAAACAAAAAACCAAGGTGCTTGCTTGGCAAAATGTCAGCAGTCAGACAGGGACGTCAGGTTTGGAAGTTGTAAATAAAGCGTCTGAAATGTGAGGTTTCATGCACCCACATTTGCCGTTTTTTTCCACTTTTCTCCAAATAAGAAGAGGTTTTTTTTTTTTTGCGATGTCCAGGTCGCTACCCAAGTCGAAACCAAAATCTGATTTTAACACAAATGTTCAAAGCTCGTGTCTAGGCTACATCCTGTCTTTACAGTCCATGGTAACCGTTAAATTGTCATTAGCGACGAGCACTTCCTGTCAGCGCGAGATTGAGCGGCGCTGCTCAGACTCTGCTCATGTACAAGTAGAGCGCTGAACACCCAGGTCAGCAGCAACGCTAATGCTTAGCATTTTAATCCTTAAATGCCTTAATGTGGAAACATGCTACCTAAGTGTAGCAACCCAATATGAACAAATCCAAAAAGCCAATAAAAGAAACCAACCACAAGACTTCCACTGCAACACCTACTGATCACCCTAGAAAGAAAACATCACACACCCAAACATACTAAAATGATTAATTCTCCATCAAGTCCCCCTCAGGCTAGGCTGGTTGCCTGGAGTTGGGGCAGCTGTGGAGGCTCTGGCAGTGGAGCAAAGTCAAGATGGGGATGGTCCTGGTTTGGATGGAGCAGCTGGTGCTTCACACTTTCTCCCAGGCTTAGCTGGAGCCAGCCCAGGTCCTGTGGGAAAATTCAAGAACCTCAGCTGACCTTGCTGTGCTCCACCAACATGTGGAGGGAGAGGAGAGAGTAACCACAAACAGGACCAAACCCGGGAAAAGAAGCTATAACTAAGGGAGGTGACACCCTTCAGAAAGCCACTCCGATATTCTCAGTGAGTTTCTCTGCCAGTCAGGCAAATAATATGATCTCAGCCAAGCATTCTAGCCAAGCATTTCAGAGCAGTATGAGAAAAAAACACTCTCCTTACCATACTATCAAAGCAATAATGGATCATTTGAACTATTTGAGGAACAACTGATCAAGCACAAAAAAATCTTTAAGGTTTACTCATGTGTATAAATAACATTAGCATGCGATTCCTTGAGGCTTAATGTAATGTTGTAGCACATTCAAAGTTACCGTAATAAAAATTAGAATTACAAAGGTGGGCTGAGGTTTGTTTTAGCCTCTATCAATATTGGATGTCTTTTTACCCACAAGTATACCTATAAAAAAACATAAGTTATCCTAAGTTAACCTGTAATTAAACCAGCTTTAAACCATCATTTTGAGTTGAATATCTTGAGGCATACAGCAGGGGTCCAAAAGTCTGATACCACTGTGAAAATGCTTCTATTTCGCATTCTTTTTGAATACAAGATTTTTCATTGCAGATGATATCATCTTAACAATTAGAGTGAAAAACTGAATCTTTGAAAAATGTACATAAATGTCAGAATATCTTAGTATTTGGTACACCCCCCTTTTACTTTAATTACAGCATCACTCCAGCTGGATGGACTCCACAAGTTTGTGCAAAAGCTGATGAGCCAAGTTATCCCAGCATGATTTGACAATATTCCACGGAGCTTCTTGTGATGTCAGACTTTCTGATTATTTCCACATTTACATGGAAAACATCACAGATTTTCTATGTGGTCTCAGACTTTTGGACCCCACTTTATGTCATTCAAAAACCTGACAAACCAGGGTTAAGTGTATGAACCTGCAGACTGAGTGAGCTTGTGATGTTGGCTTTGGGCAGTGAGATGATCACACTGGTATCACTGGTCTTTTCCAGCCACTTGGTCAGCCTCTCCAGGGTCAGCAGCTTCTCCAGTCGGTCCAGATTTTCCACATGGAAAGGCAGCAGGATCACCATGGTGGCTTTGCCTCCCCAGAGAGGGAGCTCCAAAACCTGCACCATGTTTTCTATGTCTTCATGGAAATGGTACAAACCTGCAGGAAAGTGCAGGAGGAGCAAGCCAGGCTGTGAGGAAAGAACCTTTGCCAGAATGTTCCTTCTTTGCTGGTTCTAACTGGCCTAAATGAACTGAGCTAAAGGGATTCCAGTTTGCAGTTTAAGAAAATTCAACTGTAGTATTCAGGAGAGCATATTATACCATCAAAGTAAGCATAACACCATGTGTCTTACTGATGTCATTGCAAGACAATACATATGGAAAAAAAAGTGTAAATAGATGAGAAAATTACACAGTGATAAATCTTGGGAAAAGAGATTGGACCTTACAGATGTTTAGGCCATCTCAAAGCTACGTTCTGCTTTACTGCATTTATTTGCTGGCAGGAGTACAGAAATGACAGACTGTGTTTTACCTGCTCTGTGCATCATCATCACTTTGGTGTATTTCTTTCCCAGGAAGGTACGGCGGTCTGCGCTCTCCTCGCTGAACTCTCTCTCCCACAGCCCTCAACAAACACAATGACAGAACCACTTTGAATACAGGGTGCATGACACGACTATGCGAATACTGAATAATTTCAAGAGAAGGAGGACACTTGTTAAACAATGCTATGTTCATAAAATTGTGAAATTGTGACACCAGCTGACTCTACTTATGATTCACTGTATATATACAGCCCAGTGAAAACTGTATTTTCCTCTTAAAGCTGCTCCATTGGATGGGTTTGGAGCGCTGCATTACTTCCTACACATTTGTTTACTTCATTCCACTTGGCACTGCTAACCCCACGATTGCTGTCAATTTAGGGAGAAGAGACTGGACAGGAGTGCTTACTTTTAATTACCTGCTTATTAAAACACTTTCCCAAAACCCCATGGCCCACTGATTAAAAGAGGAGAGAGGATGGGGTAAGGAGGTTGACTCCTGTAAAGAAATAATGGCTTATTTTGTCACTCCTTGTGAAAGACATCTGGGGCATGCCCTCCCAAAGACTACCCTGTCTCTCTTGGACCACAGCCAATCAGAAATTGCAACAAAATACCATGTGATACTCCCTCAAAGGCATGCAAACACAAGTCATGGGCATTCGATCCAGTTCCTTGAACCACCAAGAAAGAAACATGATCGCACTGGAATTCAAAAACAAGCGGCTGAAGGATACCTGAAGTGGCATTATGTTGTTGAGATGATATAATTATGAGTGTGTGTGTGTGAATAAACACTGTGAGGTTATATCACACAGGCCTTGGCTGACCCTGCCAGCATTCAGGCAGACCTAGTTGATCTCCGTGTGTGGTTTGTGTCAAGACAAGCGGGCCTGCTTTGGGTTTCCTGCATTATCTCCTTTCACAGGACAACACTGCATTGAAGAACCAGCATGGAGTGAAACCAGAATCCATTAATAACCATCAGTGATAAACCACAGAACGCACAGCGACGTAATCCACTCGCTCTCAGACTTCCCGCTTCATACTGTAAACATAAAGCAAGAGAGAATCGAAAGGACCGACTGGCTCGCTCTCCTCCCTCATCAACTTTTGATAACAAGTAGATGTGGTATTTTCAGAAGCCATTATTAGAGGTTAAATATGAGGGGACTTGCGCTTCTCTCTCGCCTTCTCTTTTCTCTGCCAGTTCCTTGTGTTGTTTTATCTTGTATATAAGTTGCTCTCTGGTGGATTCTTTTCCACTATCTTATTTTTCTTCTCTCGTCTCCAGTGTTTGTTTAAAACAGGAACAAAGCCTGAATTAATTAACGAGCAAAGACTGGAACTCCCAAGGTAGGCCTTTTACATCCCTCTGCTAGGTCTGTCAATCTCTTTTGCTCTCTCAGCAGAACACCCTCTTTTCTATACTTTTTACAGTTTTCAGGCTTTACTTTTCTTCCATCTCTTTTACTCTGCATCACTTTGTCCCCGTCCCATCGGAAATCGCTTTTCTTACTCGCTCCAAGCTCTGCAGTCTTCTTGCCGCTTATAAAGTCCCTCTTCTATGCCTATTTTCCTCGACTAATTGCCCTTGACCTTCCCTCTTGCTGAATGTTATGTACATCCCAGGGAAGAAGGAACAGCAGGGAGGCTGTTTTTATTTCTCTCTTTCAATAATTAACTAAAGGGAATGAAAGTGAAACAAACAAAAACAAGAGAGGAAGCTGTGGCATGCCAAAAGAAATGCAAGCACCATATCTCAGACCATTATATTAACACACACTGAGACTGCCTTAGGACACTAAAATCAAGACAAATAAAAAAAAAAGTCAGCATAAACCGTTAACTATTGACCACTTTTAAATTGTGAGTCCAAACTAAAGAATCCAATTTTACGTAATCTAATTCATTAACAGCAATCTGCTGTATAATCTAATTTGTATATTCTCTCCATAAAATTAATGAACCAACCAATAAGGGTCGATTGAAAGAAAAACTAATTTGGTAAAGAAGTCAAAACATCAAACAAAGAAACTTAATTAAATTGCTTATCAATGTCTGTCAGGGAATGTTATTTTTTTGAGGGGCGTCTATCTGGTGAGAAGCTGTTTTTATTTTTTTTTTTCTTCACCAGCCTTTCCTTTCTTTGCACCTTAATAAAAAGAATACCTGGAGGAGGAAACAGAGGGAATAGAGGCAGATAGAAACAGATAAGAATGTGAAGAGGAGAGATGTGGGAAGAGGAGAGGAGACGGAGTAGATTAGAGGCGAGATAAGCATGACAAAAGCACAGATACAGAGAAACTAGATTCTCTAACTGCTATTATATGTGATCATAATAACCCAAATCTAGTTGTACAAGCAAAGACATCCTTTTATGACTTCATAAAACATGTGATTGACATGTTTAGGTGTAACTGTCAAACTTTTTATCAAGACCTCGCCAATTTTAGAGTGGGAACAATTAATTAACTTCAATACTGAACATACATGAAAACAATTATTGAAGAATTTAAAGGACCATACCACCCATTTTACATGTTTGAGTGCAATATATTCAATTTTCATGCATGTAAGGTTACTGACAATAAATTCCCAAAGGATAAAACCATATTTCAGCTTTCCTGATATTTTGAAGAAATCTCTTAATCTTGTAAAATCAAATATTCAAGCGATACACCCACCTTAAAAATCCATGTTTCGCCTGCTAATAGTTGCACAGCCTTATGAAGTCACGGTCATTTAAATTTTTCAATAAATGCAGGTCTTCTTTTGGGACTATATTCCCCGGTGGAGACATACATTCACTCTGTGCTTTTTATTACATTTACATGCTAAAATTGCGTAACTTCTTAAAAAAAACCTAAATACACATCTTATTTGCAATGATGGATTACCTATCTCAAGAACGTTTCAAGCATCAACAAGTTGATTTTATTAGTGTACCAGAATGAACTAAAACCAATGGCAGTATGGAAGGTAGGAAAAATATTTTTAACTTACCGTTCCAGTAGTATGCTTTGGGAAATGATTGTCAGTAACGATACATGTATGAAAATTGAATATATTGGGCTCAAACGTGCAAAATGACTGGTATGGTCCTTTAATTGAATAAATATTAACTAAAAAGCCATGATCAAGTTAAAGCAAATTTTAAGCATATATTGTACTTTTTAATCATACAATGGTGCTGTTAAGTTACTAGTTAATAAAATAACAAATAGAGCAAACACTCTTTAGAGACCTGAATAATTATACGTCAGGTAATAATTATATGAATACATAGTGTTTTGGGATGAAAGTGTTGAATCACAGATGTGCCTGTGATGTAGATTATTCATGCCTACAGTGTAAACAGTGACTTACCATCACTGCAGCTCCTCACAAAGAAAAGATCTGAGCCAAGCTGTGCCGCAGCCTTGGAGCGCTTCGAGCACAGATGTTAGGCATGACACCGAGGGAGAGAGTCTGGACACTTGTTACTCAATTATTTAAGATGACGCATCACCCCCCAATGGAAGATGAATAAGCTCTCAGTGATGGACCTCAGAGTCATCCTTTATCCGCTGTGTCCACCAGCTGTGGTCCACCGCATGCATGCACACAGAAACACTCACAGGCATGCACGCTGCGCACAGGTGGGCACGCTGGCACAAGCGTTGTACTGGGCAAACTGCTGAAATGTGTGTGTGCATGCACATTTTACCACTTCTCCGACTTCACAGCCAATGCAGCTAACAAATCCAATAGATCATTCTGCCCGTTACAGCAACACTGCAGCATTCCAAGGCACTCTACAATTACAAAACACAGCAATCTATTTCAGCATTAACTCAGTTCAGCCTGGCTGCTACCTTACACGTCCACCAGCCAAGCAGTTGTGCCATTGGTCCCCGACCATAATCAAACACTCGGCTGTAGAGCTGCTTCATAGGTTCACAGCCAGGACACACTGACAAATGATAAATGACATGAAGAAATATGCTTGTATAATACTTTGCAATAATGAGTTCCCATTACCTACTCAATTTCACATTTTCCAACATTTTTTGAGAACAGCAGAAAGGTAGCAAGCGATGTCTTGAAAATGCATCTTGGAATGAGAATACAGGCTGACCTGTAGTGTTCTCTATATATTCTTCAATATTTCTTCTTACCTGTGAAGCGTAGGGCATTTGCCAGTATCAGGGCTCCAGCCTTGGCCTGGATATCAGTCCCTAGAGGAGCACCTTCTAGCCCACCGAGCCCATCCTTAGCCCAGGTCTGGAGCTGCTGCAGGTCAGCCTTGGCATCTCCTTTTGTCAATGGCTGGTGATGCAGGCTGAACCTGGCCTGACTCTCCTTCACAAAAGCCTTGTTGACTGGAGGAGCTTGCTTAGAAAAAACAGCTGATGATGCATGTAGGCGGAAGCTGGTCCCATTGGCTTCCGTAATGCTCTTCAGTGCCCTGGACAGAAGTTCCACAGCCTGTGTTCCTGCCTTAGAGGGTGACGGGGTCTTGAGGAGGTCTTGGAGTTGGCTGGCAGTGTTGCCTGCAGAACCTCCACCTAGAGCTCCAAAAGAGGAGGCCACAAGAAGGGGGGAGAATACGATGTTAAGTGAGTCTGAGTCAGACCGCAGGGCCTGGTACAGACGCAGACCCAGGGCCCAGCTGGAGTCAGCCAGGGGCGTGGGTGGGTGGGTTTTAGGGCTGGCTGGGGATGCAGGGGTCTTCTTGGGTGAATCAGAGGTTGTCCCCAATACCAGGAGAACTGACAAAGAAATTATGAGAGAGACAAGGGGCCTAGACAACATGGTAGACCTGCAAGAAAACACAGGAGACATGATTAAAGTAATTCCCACTGTTTAAACTACTTCTACGAGACTTCAAGAGAATGAGGGAAAAATACATGCCTCACTACATGTCCTTTCTTTCATTTACAACATAAGGAGGAATTAAACAGTATCCATTACGCATATATTGTCTGGGATTTAGCATCGCATCTTGCTTATGCAGTCACTGCACTATTCCTACATTAAAACGGCCTGCGGCCTTCTGCTCTGCTGTAACGTAACTCCTACTTGTTCCTACAGAATCACAGCAACAAACGTAATTTTGTAAATTCTCCCTTCTTGGCAACATGCCTATTACCTCTCCCGCTGCGCAAAACCACAACGTGACGATTATCTCTAATGAAGTTTCGAAAGAGATGTTCTTTTCTTTTTTCATCTGACACTAAACAAGAGGTTAAAAAGGACAGGAGAAAAACGTGTTTTCCTGTCTCTTCAGCATCACAAAACCTCAACTCATTGATTTTTTTTTACCGAGCCGGTGACAGGAATGACTGGAAACATCTGTTCGTCTGCTCCAGCAGCTCGGTTATGATTTCCGAAAACCTCTCGGCGACAAGCAAAGACGGAAAGATTTGTTTGTTCAAATTTACCGTTAATTAATTCAAGTTTATCCCTGTTCTCCGCCGCTGTCCTGAGGTGTGTTTTTCCAGAGGAAGTGGGGCTGGAACCGGCGCTCAGACGTGGCAGCACACAGAGGAAGTTAGCCCCTTTGCTCTCCCCGGACAACTTTTCCGCTTTTCCAGAAACTTCCACGATCCTCCCTTCAGCACCGTCCGCTACTTGACAAACAGTATTAGAACGACATTATCGGTTTTTATCCAATATAAACTAAATTCAAACAGCCTTTGATCCATACTACTGTATGACAACTGTTGCTCTTACGAAAATAAGTAACAGAAACAAATGTTCTGTAGATGGTTCCTATCTCGTTTTCAAAGCAGAATTACAGCTTCACAATTTATTTCTGCAGACAAATTTTAGAGGAATATTAAGCAAACATCACAGCAAATTCATAAAACGTTAAATATATTCGTCATAAAATCGAATAATAACATACCTTTAAAGAAAAATTATTTCAATTAAAATTCATAATTATGGTAAATGTGCCCTGGGGGGGTTTCACAGCCATACCTGATAAATTTATTCTTTACAAAGGCATAAGTGAATATAACTATAAGTCAATGCAGGAATGTTAATTTGGATGAAGGATTTCAAGGATTTTTAAGATTTTAAAGCAAACAAAAATCAATTAATTGCAGTGATTGAGGCGTTTATGATATGCTTTGTATTATTTGTGTGGATAAGTTGTAGTTCCCAAACTATTCAAAAGGGGTCGCTAATGGTCTTCTCATCACTTGGATCAGTGACCCTGTGGGAGCCAACATGTGGGCCAGGACCTCTTAAAATTGACCCAGCACCCCCAGTAGACAGAAATTAGACCACGGAGTCCAGTGTGATGACGTCTGGCTCAGACAAATCCACGTGCCATTGTGATTTTTATGAATGAATATTATGCCTGTACTATAGGTATATAGTATATCTACAGTATATATTGTATATTATAGGAGGTTATGTAGGGACAGAGGATTGAAACGTGATCAAAATAGCCACGAGATAGTGAAACAAATTTTGCAGGTGAATACTCCCCCCCCCNACACACACACAGTCCCAGTCAATCTAAGAACTCCCCACCCCACCCCACTTTGTAGTACTAATGTAGACTACTGTCAAGGAAAAGTAGGGCAGACGATGCGAGCCAGTATTACTTCTGACCCTTATAAATGTCCTCATTCTGTATTCACCACATTTCCCTGTTTTTCGTCATCCTAAATTGTACCTGCCTTCTTCCTACAGCAGAACAAGGAGTGGAGCACAGATAACTTTTAACATGAAGGCTTCAGGCTAGGGATTATAGCCCGAATTAAAGGATGGAGAATGGTATATAGGGTCCTCATCAATAAATATAGAGATAGACTAAGAAGGCCAGAGAAGGATAAGAGAGGGATATGGAGGACAATAACTGTATGAGCCCACCAATGCTCGGCAATCAGGCTGAACATGACAGCTTGTAGACCTAACCAATTATTTATCCCAGCCAAATCAATAGCGCTCTCTCCGAAAGATAGCCATCAGCAGCACGACCTGGAATACATTCACACCAGAAAGCACAAACACACACTGAGTACTCTCCACACTGCCCCCCACCTCTATCTCTCTCTCTCTCCCCCTCTTGTAAAAACACACATCCTCTATTTCCCTCAGACACTTGGTTATTAGCACTGGGAAATAGTACACAAATCGTGTAATTATTGAACATCTACACTGAAAACAGACACATGAAAATAGAATTTGTCAAACACACATTTTCTAGTACACACCTGCAGCTAATGTGCAGAGAGACAGAAAAACATATACAGTCACACACACACACATTAATGATGATCAGGCTGCCCTGACAGGCTGGGGATGTGTGTTGGTGGTGTTAGTGGTGATGAGTCCAGTGCAACCTTAGAGGTCTTAACCCTCACCAAAGGGGTCATCTCCCCCCTCCTGGGACACCCCCCCGCCACCACCACCACCACCACCACATCAGAGTCAGTCTTGTCTGTAATGAGCGGCGACACACATTACAGTGTGGGTGATTCATAAAAACCAGGACTGGTGCCACAGTTAAACGAGTCCCTGGGGAACAGGTTAGAAACCTGAGATGACTCTCAGTCAGTGGATTGTGCATCCGGGGATGTGTAAAAAAAAAAAAAAAAAANAAAAAAAAAAAAAAAAAAGATGCACTTCAACTGCTATCTAAGAAAAGCACTTTGTCTAGTGCTATAAAGGATAAAGTTGCTTTGCCCTGCTATGCACCTCATCCTCATCCCACATCTTACCTTTTACCCTGCACCACAGGGCTCAGCCACACCCTGCCCTGCTTGCCCTCACCTCTCTGCACCTTTGTCCAAGCCTTGATTCAGTTTCCAGCTCCAGATGTCATTGTCTTAGGCAATAAATGGCATATTCACTTCATATGTTATCCATTTATGTGCCTGTTAGTCACTGTGCTTGGCTGTTGTGGAGGTTAAACGCCCATGGCTGAAAGCTTTGACAGCAGAATCAACACCTCGCAATGAGAGCAGTTATGAGTGCTGCCAACTGGCCTGGAGCTATTCAGTCAGCCCATGTCCTCCTCTCATTCTCATTTTCTCTGTTTCTCTGTAAAAACATTTACCGTTTCACTTTTGTTAAAAACTTTATTCTGTTCTATCCTTCTTTTCATCTTTGCTCTTTCCAGAATTAGATATTTCACTTCACACGACATTAACTCAACCTCCTCAGTCTCCTTTTCACTCCATAACCTCCTTTCCCATTTCCCTTCATTTCTTTCTACATCCATCCCTCCATGTCAGTGTTCCTGATATCTAAATAGTTCTCTCTGTCCTTGGAGGGCTTTAAACACATCTACAGTAATTGTTCTTTTTTTCTTCCTGGACCAGAATTGACAAATGTGAAGTGTAACTAAAAACCTAACTTTAATGAATTCTTTTAAATTTCCTCCCTCTGCTCTCTCTCCTCTTCCAAAATTTCCTCACTTTCTCTTGAACTTATCCCCTTCTCTCACCTCTTCTGACTTATCAATTCATTTCCCCTCTGTTTCTTACCTTCTCTCATTCCTTCAACCCTACTCCTCTTTTCCCATCTCTTCTCTGTTCATTCTCCCTTTCCAACTCCCTNCCACCCCGCCTACATCTCACAGATTTTTGGAATCTGTTCAGAACAAACACAGTAACATGTGAGCCCCTGTTCCTGTCTGTTCTGTTCTGCCTGTCTGTCATCAGCTGGTCCATTTTAACCAGTAGAGAGCCAGTTCGAACCCTGTCTGGACAGACCCGTGGGGTCCTGTTGGTTTCCATCATGTTTCACTGTGGTCCCTTCAAATTAAGGCTCTTACTTAGTGTCGGGCCAAAGCTGCTAAGCTGAAGCTTACAATCATTTTTTAAGAACCGTTACCTTAGCCGAGCTTTATCCTCAATGGAGATCCTATACCTACCCCTCACCATAAATACAGGAAAAACTAAATAATTACCTCACTAGATTAATTAAAGGTCATTATGATGTTGACCAATGCGGTTGCTTGTAATGTTGGTAATGTAGGAATTCCAGCTTATTCTTCTGTTATAATGTGTAAAATGTACGAAGGTGGATGAAAGGAAGGAAGAAAGGATGAAAAGGAACAGAGAGTACAGCTATTCATAGCCAAACATTATAAATTATTACCACTTTTCTGTCTAACTAAAACAATAACTTGATACTGCTGACAGAACACAACAGCTAAAATCCAAAATGCATGTTCAGGTCTGGTTTAATAAAGATCTAAAAATACACAGTTTGGATGGGAGACGTGTGCCCCCCCCCCCCCCCCNTATGTGCAACCAATGGAGGTCAATCAATGGAGAGGGGTGCAGTGGGGGGGGGAAGGCGAGGAGGGGAGTGAGGTGGGCGGGGTCGGGGTGAACAGTGCTGAAATCACAGACACATCTGCTGTTCATCTCAAATGTTTCCAGTAAGCTTTAAATGTTTCCTGCAGCCCTGTGAAAGTGCACCAAGCTGCCAAGAGAAAAGGGGGCAGTGTATGATTGTGTGTGTGTGTGTGTGTGTGTGTAAAAGGTGGTCTCTCACCTTAATTCCCATGAGACCTTTTTCTAAATTACCCAAATTTCACACAGAAGCTCAAAAGCAGTGGTACACACACATTTACAAGTCAAGAAAGGCAAATAAATGGCATTTAATATGCTCAGTGAGTCAGACAAATGCAAATGCCAAGAAGCCGCAAGAGGACGTCAACATGGATGCTTCATGCAAGTGTTGACAGCTATCTTTATAGGAATAAAGTATTGCTCTTAGCCCCACCCACCCCCAGTTAGCACCGTGCAGCTGTGAGTCAGATCAATTCCATGACGTGAGATCAACACGTCTAACTCTTTGGTGCGACACAGAGAATGCATATATACATGCATGCGCAAACACTCATGAAATCATGCGCATATGCTAAACTATGCCTGCATAGTTACACACGCACACACACACACACAAGAAAACCCTTAGACTGTGAGAAATACAGACACACCTTCAAAAGGCACACATGCTGACACCCTAACCTATGCACATGCATGCGCACGCACGCACGCACATGCACGCACTCACACGTACACACACACACACACACACACACACAATTGTCTCCCTATATCCTCTGGCTGCGANCACTCACACGTACACACACACACACACACACACACACAATTGTCTCCCTATATCCTCTGGCTGCGAGTTTGCCAGCAGCCAGCTGGTACTGTCATGTCTGATAGGCTGGAACAGAGACAGAGACAGAGACGAGGCTGGGAGAGGAAAGGAGGAAGGAGGGAGGAGAGCATGGAAAATGTCTACAGCAGAATGCATTAGTAAGAACCCTGCCTGTCTGGATGAGTGTGTTACTGATTTGAAAGACTGTAACAAACACGTCCCAGCCATGAGACTGTCTCATTTGGGTCTAAAGGGAGTTCCTCCATGTCTTATTCAATCCAGGGTGCTTATTCCTGTCCTTAGAGCCATAAAGCTATGTTTCTGTTTCACTGCTACCCTCTTATTTTCTTCCTTACCAGTTTTTGATCTTGATTGTAAAGAACTTTTTATTTCGTCTTTTTTCTTTTTTGTTAGTAAATTATCTACTGATGATGATGATGGTCGTAGCATTTGTTTTTATGCTGCATGGCCTCAGCCACTTCACTGGCACTTTGCTTTAGAGAGCAACAATGATTTTGTGCGAGTTAGTTTATTTGCGTATATGTAATGAAAAAGCAATTTAACACAGATATTTCGTGCCCTGCAACATTCAAGACAAAATACTCAGCGATTATTCTATAATGTGATTTTCTAGCTTTCAAAAAACAGCATCATTATACTTAAAAAAAAAAAAAAAAAAAANAAAAAAAAAAAAAAAAAAAGATAATGGAGTATTATTTCCAGATTTTTGAATTATACATGTCTTTATTTCTTTTGGACTGCTGCTCTGATTAGCTAGAATGCTCCATTGTAGGATGAAAATGCAAATGAATTCTTTGGGAGAATGTGCTTTGTCCATAAAGATAAAGTCATACTTAATACACCTTTAATACCTGTTGCAAAACCAACTGCCCACTGATAATAATGCAACTGATCCTTGAAATCCAACATTAATAATTCTTCCATTTACAGCTGCTGAGGCGAAGTTGTTCCAAATGATTCAAGTCACCCTTTATGCACTGACGATCTATTTTCAAGCTAGTTTTTCTAAAGTTCCACATCAATTCCACAGGTACTGAGCATGTGTGAAGCAAAACTTCATGGTCTTGTTAAAATATGCACTTTAATATAATGTCGGTAGAGATATGTATTGTACAGAAAGTGACTAACAAGCTTTATCTTGCTACAGAAGCTCAAAGAGCAACGCCTGACTCATCATTAAGCTTTGGAGAACAGATGTCAAGGGGAAGATGCTGTAGCTGATAAAGAGAAGATTCTCCGCTGCACACTGCCTTATAGAAAGATGTGCATGTTTGAGTAATGAAGGTCACACATTCCTCTTGAATAAAACTGGGTCAATAGAACTAAAAATTACATTTGTTTGTAAGACAAATATAGCAGAGGAATGCTGTGATCTCGTGTTGCTTCACATAGTCCTAGTTCTGACATTTATCATCAACCGTTATCAATCGTGATCAGTGCTAAACAGAAGGATTCTGATTAAGCATCTTCCATTTTTTAAATCCATGATTTTGAAGCACAGTGATGAGCATAATTAGCAAACATTTCCAATGGAAATAAAGGATATTCAAATTTTCAATGAAAAATTCAGGCTCATTTCTCATTAGTCTGAAAGTGATGCTTCTTGGTTACTTTTCTCTGTTAGACATTAAATTTACATAATGTTGTAAATGATAGCTCCATATTTAAAGGATTTCTGTATATTTATATATTTGAGATAAACTCTGTGAATAACCTGAAAATTCCAAATGTTACCACAAAACTAAATAAAAATGTGTTTATATACGCTCAGCTCACTAAAACTGATGTATCCTTGAAATGTGAAGCACATCATGTTTTTCATGTCATTATAAGGATAAATGGATAAAAAAAAATCTCAAATCTATGAAAATGAGTTACACATCCTGAATAATAGTTTGTATGAATTTCCTCATCAAATCCTGATAGATTTTTTATAAAACAGGATATAAAGCTGCCTTTTAATTATATTCCAACCCTCACCTGTGGTCATGAGTTCTGGGTCGTGATTGAAAGAGCGAGTTTGAGGTGACAAGCAGCCAAAATGAGTTTCCTCTGCAGGGTGACTCACCTTTAGGGTGAGGAGCCCTGACTAGAACTGCTGTTCCTTCACATTAAAAGGATCCAGCTGATAATAGATATCAAGATATCTTCTGGATGCACAGGAGGGATTATAGGAACGTCCCAGGATCCCCCCAGGAAGATCTGGAGAACATGATTGGAGAGAAGAACATCTGGGCTGCTTTTCTTAGCCTCTGTGACCCAGATCTGGAAAAGTGTATGGATGGAGCATTTATCTATCATCCTTTTACTAACAGAGTCATATAAAATGCTTTTTCAATGTAATTCATATCAGAAAGACCAGTAATACCGCACATATTCGCTTCACAGTAGAATGCAGTGACCTTTGAACTACAGATTCTTACAGTCAGATAACACCCTCAGAGATGAACATCTATAAAGGCTACAGTAGAGCTAGCCTCACCTGTTCACATGTTTTATTCACAACCTCTCTCTCTGCGCATTACCATACATATTTATAGAGATAACGGCATTTACATGTACACGGACACCCTTGAGTGTCGCACGTGTACATACACACACATACACACACACTCATAGACACAAGTTCAGCCTGTCCCTGAGGGCTAAAGCTGTCATTTTAGTCCTTCACAGCGGTTACACTATACACGTGTGTCCCATGGCTCACACACAGAGCTCCATCGTGTGTGTGTGTGTGTGTGCGCATATGTGCGTGTGTGTGTGTGTGTGTGTGTGTGTGACTCAGTGAGATTGACTGATAGATGATGGCTGCAGGGTAGGTGGCATTGAGTCATCTGTAGGTGCTGGGAGGTGGATGGATGGGGAAAGGGGGTGGGGGGNGAAGAGATGAAGTTCAGTAGAGGGAGACTGTCAGCCAGACCGGCAGGTAAAGTCACCCTCATGGGAAAATGGTTACACCGCTGCGTAAAAGCACATCAGCAGAGAGGTAGGAAACAGAAATAATGTGGGAAAGGAAGATAAGGCAGAAAGGAAAGGGTAAAAGGTCAAAGTGTGTGGAGGGTNAATGTGGGAAAGGAAGATAAGGCAGAAAGGAAAGGGTAAAAGGTCAAAGTGTGTGGAGGGTGGGGGATTTGTGTCACAGAGAGATGCAAATGAATAGCATAACCAAACAGCAGATGAGTAATTCCACAGGAAGGGAAGCCATGGTGAGCAGCACGGCACGTGGGATGACACTATAAAACGTACAATAAAGAGCAAAATAAAAAAAGAGCGAGAGATGTGTTGCATCGCTACGGCTCTGCTACCAAATCAACAGGTGAGTCATCTGGTTGGATATAATGTGGTCTTGGGCTGCGGTCAGGGACAACGGGGGTGGTGGTGGGTGGAGGGTGATCTCATAACTGCAGGCTTGTAAAGGAAGAAAAAAAAATCTGCTCTCTCCATTCATTAGTCCATCATCTCTCCCTCTCTCCAGTTAGTATCAAAGCCTCTCTCTCTCTCTCTCTCTCTGTCCCTTCTATCATCCCTTTAACCCCTCCCCCCACCTCCCATAAGCTGCTGTGCTATTCACTCTGGCAGGGCTTAAGATGGAGGGATTTTGCCCTCCTCTCCCTCCGTGTCGGTTCATTTCCAGTTCAGAGTGCTATACGCAGCGCTGCTGTCTATCAGCATGGAGATATAAGCTGCTATGAATGTCAAGGGTCAACTTGTGATATTATTTTGCTGTTAATGGCCCACTGTGTTATAGGACCTCTAATACCTCAGGAAATGACTGCTCAGACAGCTGTGTAGTGTGTGTGTGTGCGTGTTCATGGAGTGTGTGTGTGCGCCACTTCAAGAGGCCATGAGACCACCTTGGAGAAACTCATATGACAGTGACTAGTAATGTTCTTTCAAATCATACACAGGCTGGTAACTCAAGGAAATATATTTTATGGACTCATTTATTCACCAACATTCAGCTATACAAATAAACAAATAAAAAAAAACAAACAAAACAACACTTGAAATTTCAAAAGTGTTTTTCCAGCCTTTGTACAGTTTTGACCTTTAGTTTATAGTCCCACTTTGGTGCTTTATTTTTTCTAAAGCACTACAAACACTGTCATCTTTTATATAAATGGCATTTAGTCGATGAGTATGCATGTGTTGGGAGAAAATGATTAATTCAGTTTGCATTCATCAAAATTACATTAGTTTCAGCCTTTTCCTGTGTGAAGTCAAAATATGTACACCAAGAGGCTTGTAAATATTATTTCGCTGTAATGCCAAAGTGGCCACAGGTGGAGCCTTCATGCATTTATTAAAAACCATCTTAAATTTTTAAACTGTTGAATTTTATTGTGTTATGATGCCATTCTGCAGATTCACTTCATGTCCCTGCACATCTGCTGCAACAGAGGACGGAACACAGGATTTAAAGGGCTCGCTGTCCATTGCATCCTCACGTCAGTGACTACTTTCCTCATACTACTCTTCTTCTGAGGCTGTGCTTATGTGGCTGTGCTTACTGTAGGCTAGCTTAGAAACTCTTCTTCAAGGGAGGATTTTATAAGATAATGAGGCCATTAGCATAGACTGAAATGAGCCACGTGTATCATTTTTATTAACAGTAATAATTTATCATCTCATAAATTTTGAGACTGAAGCACATTTACCATAAACAAAGAGATCATTGCCAGTAAGACTAGCAGCTTATTGTAGCCTGAACATTGGGTAATACACTGTGGAAACACTCTAAAATTGCTTATAAGAGAAGGGGGTCTTAATTTTAAGGCTAATAATTGGGCAGCATGATGGATAAGTGGATAAGTGGATAAGAACTGTCACCTTGTGCTATTGCTTGAGTTTAAGTGGGATTTGGGTATTTCTGTGTGGAGTTTGCGTGTTCTCCCGTGTGGATGTGGGTCTCCTCTGGGTGCTCCCACAGTCAAAACACACACAGATCAGATAAACTGGAAACCAAATGTGTGAATGTGAGTGTTTTTGGTGTACTCTGAGAGAGGCTCCAGCCTCCCATGACCATGGATGGATGGATGGAAGTGCAAACAACACCATTAGCATGAGATAGGGATGATCAATCAATTGTTTCAGTTTAGTGCCAACTGAAACTATAAATTAGCGATTAAAAATACTAGACAGAACAGAGATTAAATCTGTGTGAATTCAATGATTTTAGAACTTGACAGAGAGAAAATTCACATTTTATGGTTATTTTTTAATTTAAAAAATTGTTATAAGCTAAAGCTGTTTCAAGAGACTATTCCAAGTTGGCTTTAATTATTTTTGCATGAAGTGGCCTTGCATTATGCTTCTTTCAATTTTTGAGTTCTGCTTTCATGTAGTCATAAATTGAAAAATTACCAGGTAAAAAAAATTTGGTTAAAAGTTAATCTGCTGTTCATTTGGCATTGATCCATACGACACATTCCTGCAGCTGAAAATAAAGCTACAGAAATTCTAAAAATTACCACTAGTTTATCTTTTTTTTTTTTTTTTAAATCTCAAGTTTCAAGTAACACAGAATCCATAAAAACTCAAATACAGTATCTCGGATTATAGCTGACATCAGCCAGTGTAGCAAAAATATGTTTTCTTATTATCCATTAAAGAACATACAACAAGCTTAATAGAAATGTACAACAGTTGGTAAATGTAAGCTAATCCTCACACTACCTTGCACAACATCAAATCAGAAAATGACGTTAATTACTTTTTTTTGCGCCTGCTAACCCTCATCCTGTTACAGTTTGTGGCTTGATTAACAGTTGTCACGGTAACCCCTCCCTTCATTATACGTTTAATAGCTCATACCAAACAATGCATGTCACAAGTCTGACATATTTCTCTATTGCTCATTGGAAAATCACTGTCATCATAATTGCACTTACACGTATGTGCCGCAGCATGAGCATGTACCTGAGAACATGATTTAATTTCTTTAATTGTCTGGATGACAGCACGGACAAAAAGGGCAGAACAACCTTCAGTGCTGAAATCCGTTTTAGGTGGCTTTTTCTCAGACGCCTGTGGTGTTTTTCTTTGCAAAGCCGAGTGGACAACTCATTTTTCCCTAATATTTTTTCCTTCAATCATTTCTTATTCAGACATCAGAAAGGCTGACAGAGGCACCAGAGAAACAGCCTGTCAGGGCTTGATATGAGCTACAGCGATACAGACCAGTGTAATTCAAAAGTGGCAGCTCCTTCGCTGTGGGATCACATTCCTACTTTGTAGAACTGATGAGAGCCGCACGAAGACATATGGTAATAAATCAAGAGGCTGTAGTCTTAAGTATGTGAAGGCCTTTCGCTGTAACGAACAGTATAATTATTCTCGGCTCCTATAGTCTTGTGTTGGCTGTTATTCCTGACAGATGAGAGCTCAGGTGGACAGAAGGCAGTAAAGCATGGAGAGGCTGTTGCAGGGTTTAGTGTGCTGGGGCCTCAGCTGTAATGAAGCAGGTGGATGCAGTGTAGTTAGAGGATATAATCTATAATCCGAGAAGCTGTCTGCTTTATTACCCCACTGTCTTGTCATGTGTTGCAGCACACACACATACACACGAGAGAGAGAGAACAAATCTGAAGGAGTAAAAGAGAGAAACAGACTGGGAGGGAGGGAGAAAGGGGAAGCAATCAGCCGCCTGGTCCTAATCATCTTCCTCTCTCTTTCCTTTCACACAATCCCTGCTCTCAGCTCCGCATTTGGACGCATTAAATTGCCTAAATTATTTCATAAGCATCTCGGCCTTCACCGCCATGGAGGAAGAATGCAAGGGAATGATGTACAAGGCACTGATTAGACCTAATTATGAATCCTGATTAAGGCTTTTAATTAGTCGAGCCAGCACTTCAGCTAGAGAGGGTGGCAGAGATGGAGAAGACAGTGGGAGAGAGCGAGAGAGAGAGAGAGAGAGACGAGGACAGGAGAGGGTGTAGGATTGAGGGAACGAATAGAAAGGAGAGTGGTGTGAGGCAAAAAGCAAGAGAGCAAAGAGGTACTGCAGGAGAGAGAGATGGAATATTGAAAAAGAGAGAGAATGGGGAGTAGATGGAAGGAAAATGAGAGATGGGAGTAGAACTCCACTCGGCTTGGCCTGGTCTGAGGACATCATGTTTCATTCTGAGCCAAAGCTGATTCAGTAGGTAATGATATGTTAAAGTGCCACAGCATGGCATTCATGAGCATTCATAATCTGTCAGAAAATCAAGCCTTGAAGACAAACAACAAGCAAACATGGACAAAGTAAACAACATAATGTGATTTTGTTTTTTTTGTTTTTTTTGCATTAAAAGCTTTGCTGTTCTATAGCCAACTATCTTTACTTTTCAATGTCAAAGCTTCTCACAGCACTTAATGCGAACATACTGGGCATGTTTATCAAATTAATCCACACATTCAATGCCAAAAAAAACTACTTTTGATAAAAATAAAACCAAGCTACATTAACTGTGATGAATCACCCGTCATAACAACTTGCAAGTATGTCCAAGTTCTTTTTCATACCAAACTGACATCAAGTAAACCAGCAGCTGCCTGGAAAAAACACATTCAGTCATCTAAAATACTATAATAAGCTGTGGATAATGTTTAGTAGTAATGTTAATTGTTATAGATCTGTTGTAAGGTAACCAGACTGACACATAACAAGATTCATCAGAATTCTATTTTTTTTTTTTTTTTCNTTTTTTTTTTTTTTTTGTCAAATATTAATTATAATATGTTCCTGGAAATTGTAGTTGAGCTATGGTGGCTACTGCTAATGTTTGTGTTGAGCTTTTTTTGAATAACAATACAAAATATGCAAATTAGCTGCAGCAGGGAAGCAATAAAACATCAAATCACTCTAATAGGAAGCTGCAAGCATGTAAACAATCCTTTGGTTTATAACCAGTGTAAGCAATCTCCGCTTTTATTTCCTAACTTGGCGTGCTTTCCCTTTCAAACCAATTAAGCAATGAGTCACGTATAACTACAGAATCCTGTTAATTTGATCCACGTTTGCTGCTGACTCTGCATTTTTGCCTTAATCGCAGTACAGATAAAAAACCGGATTGAGTGTGGCAAAAAGCAGAGCAGTAATGCTACAAAAAAAAAAAAAAAAAAAAAAAAAGACTTGCTACCTGCTGCTAACTCTGCTAATCCCAACACAGAGCACAGATAGCAACTTATAATATCTACGTTCATTCTGGAGCACATGTATTCACTCAGATTTTCCAATGTAGGCCATCATATCACCATCAGTATTTTTCAATCTGACCCAACCCAGTTCACCAGACCTAGTTGTGTCCCACTGTGAGTGAGTACAGTATGAAAAACACATCTGTTTAATAAGGAATGATGATATTTCCCTTTGACTTTTCCACCAGTGACTGCATCCATCCCTCTGATATCTCTCTCTGCTGGAAAACCTCCTTCTGCCTCCACAGCGTTGATCTCCATGTTTCCACAGATCCTCGTTACAAACATAACCCCTCACTTGTTATGTTCTTCACCTCTCATCTTCTCCCTTCTCCCCTTCCTCATTTTCCTTTGTTCTGCTTCCCATCTGGCTTTTTTTTTTTTTTTTTTNCCCCCCTCTCCCCCTCTCTCTAACTCTTTCCTTTCTCTTCTGTAGACCATTTGGCACAAACCTCATCTCCCCTCCTCTCATCCCTCGCTCTCACCTCAATTTTCAGTTGTTGCATAATTAATTAGCAGCACTGTTCGCTATCAATGCAATTACTCCAGAGGAGGGAGAAAGAGAGAAAGGGAGAGAGAGAAAGAAAAATAAAATGAGAGAGCAAGGCCAAAATGGAGATGCCATGAAAAACATGAAATAAAGAGGAAAGAGGACAAAGAGAGAGAGTGATTTTAGCCCTTAAAGAGACAGAGCCATTATCAAAGTCGTGAATTTGACAATGGATATCCATTTGTTAGAGGACTGTTCAGAGATCCAGATGGGCTCAACAAAGGTTTGATCAAATACAACACAATGCACCTCAAATGAAAAATGGACAACCATTTATGCTCTACCTTTTTATCCATGTGTCACATGCAAAATCTTACATTTGCAAATGATGCGCTTACCGCTGTGTTCTAGGCCAAATGCTTAATGTTATATTTATATCTATATTTTGCATCATTTATTAGACCTCACGCAGACATAGACCTTTGTGTGCCCATTTCCAAAATTATCTATAAATTTATGGCAACACACCCATGTTTAATTGTCTTGGTAATTTCCTCTAAAAGCAGCTTTTGTGGCATCGGGCATGGCTGTGCATAATACATGTTGTAACCCATAACAGCTTATTGATTGATGACACACGTGGATCAAATTTATGATCCAGAGTTCAGTATTCTTATTTCCATATTACTGCAGGATTTGATTGATTACGAAACATTTTGGAATAAGATCAAGAATATTTACTCACACAGCCATGAAAGTGGTATGAAATGGAGCTGAGGCTGCGTTGAGAGCTATGATGTCATGAAAAGACAAATAAAATGCCAAATGTTCTCCTGTTTGGCCACATGGCGACATTTCACTCAGTTCAGCTGACTCATAAAAGTCCATGCATGCATCATGCAAAGAATACGTGGAGGAATGCACATTCTCACAGTATGTATAAAAAAATAAATAGGAGTTTCTCTGGGAAAAGTGGGACATGCTGTTTTTGTGTGTGCGCGCATCATTTACACATCTGGCCCCTGGTATTTTTAACATTGATTGGCCCAAAGGGAGGTGCGATAATTACAGGTCAAAATGAGCTGACATATTGTTCCTGACTGACCCAGATAAGGGCTGCGTCACGTGCTGGGAATGACATTTTTTGCTCTTGTGGAGTTTATATCAGTGGTATATGGTTAACATAGAGATCCACATTTCACTTTATCACTTTTCACTGCCTGGTGAATTAATTTAACAAAGACTCTTGGAAAAAAAATGGGAGACTGAAGTGAAAAACAGCAGTTTAACTCTTAAGTTTTATTCCATGTGAGAACTTTTATCATTTACATATAAAAGGCCTTCAGCAGAGCTTTAGCCAAGAACTATTACTTACTGTGTTTGTGGCAATTAACACAAAGCCGGTGTTACAGTAGCATTCAACAACCATTTGTCTGTTTTTAATTAGTCAGACATCACATTACACTATCGGATGCTGGACTCCAGTTTTTCCTCCATGACAAAGATCTAGTGCATATGGAGGGGCTCACAATACCAAATCACCAACCGAGAGAAGCCGTTCTCTGGAGTCTGGAAATCCCAAAGTGACAGATGGACTAATATAATTTAATTCTTTCCGCCTGTAGCTCTTTGTTGTGTACTTAACAATGTAATTGGAGTCTAGCGCTTGTTGTATTTTCACATACAATGCAACTGGTGTCATTGTGTGCAATTCTTGGCCATCTGCCACCCTTCCTTTTCCTTTCTGCTTTTCTCCTGTGATGAACTGTCAAGTCAATTCGATTCATTGCTGATATGGCTCTTCTTCACACTGAAACTAGTGAGTGGAATGTGTTAATTATCTGAATGTGTTTATTATTACATGTCAAATAAGAGAGAGGAAGAGACATACAGAGAAAGCTAATTCACTGTTTCCTGGTAAATCACTTGTTTCCCTTTCAGCTGCAGCCCATTCAGCCTCGTTTGACTGCAGTTTCTATGGTTTACTGTCACACATCCATGACTGAAATACCAATTCTATCTGGATTAATAAGATTCAGACAAAAGGCCAGCATATGAAATGGAATATAGTTTTAAAGGAGTTATTAAGACAGTGCACATATACAATCATTTGTATGCGTACGTGCACAAAGAGAAATATTCTGGAAGGTGTTTGCAATTACAGGCAAATGCATTCATTGATATTGTTGCTGCACTTTATCATCGGAGGATGTGATTTGCATTGAAATGCTTTTCTGTCGTGTTAATTGTTTACCATGGGCTAATTAAAGCCCATCTGTCATTAACCATGATCCCCGCTCTGTGCAGATGGAAACAGCGGTGACAGACCCAAGCCAGGGGAGTGTTAACAAAGGAGATGGGGGGGNGGGGGGGGGGGGGGAAGGAGAGGCAAACAAATATACTGTACACAGGAGGACACTACCTCATTTTCAAATTTAAAGTAAAATTAAAAAATGGATATTAGTGCATTATTCGCTATTGTAGGATATTTTTTAGTCCTCCCCTTGTGAAGTTTTGGGCATAAGATGCAAACATCCTGGTAATGTGAGCATTAACCAAAACAGCATGGCAGGGTGTGTTTGACTATAAAAGCAGAATTTTTTATGCTTTAATTTGCAATATTAGATAGCAGTCACTATTTTTAATTTATCTAATATCACATATATTCTAGAATTGCTCCACATCTCCTAACTAGAGAACTATTCAACTTTTTTTATGAAAAGAAAAGGGGGTACAGTATGTGAGCAGGTGACCCACAAGTCACAACCTTAGAATTATAGGTTTCCATCTGGACGTTTCTATTGTGGCTCATGGTGCCTTCAAGTCATATCTGAAATATCATAATTACAAGAAAAGGACACATGAACACCCCACAAAGTCATAGGGGTGGGTAAACTCTGAAATGTCCAAAAGCCCTGACTTTTCCAAGAATGGATATCAATATATAAACTAGTTTATTTCAGTTTCTTCTTTTTACAGATCTCTTGCATCTTTCCCTATATAATTAACACAACGATAATGACCATGTGCCGTATAATTTTGTGCTTTACTGCTTACAAAATATAAAAAAACATATGGAGCTGGAGTAATGACAAATAAGCGAGCCGTCTGCAAATAACTCTGATTTCCCAACTTGTACGTCAGGACTTCCCAAGAGGACATAAAGGCACAATCAGTAATATTAACCACCAGGGATTTGATCTAGTTTTAAATTGTATATGTTCCATTTTAAAACTATTTAAGCCTCAAAGGTTATTAAAAAATATACTAGAGCAGTTAGCATGACTGCAGCTGGAGTAACAGGATGTGTGCGTTTTGTGTGTGTGGTTATCTTTCTGCTTGCTGGCTTATTTGTGTGGGTGACTGTGTGTACGAGACAAAGAGAGCTTTGTGCACACCTGTGTCAATCACTATTAGTTGGAGTGGATGTGTTCGTTAGTGCGTGTCTCTCTCCATCACCGAATGTCCATCCACATTAGATGCTATGGCAGGAATAAATGGCGCTGCTGAAGATGCGTGGTGGCCAGGAGTGGTTATATCTTCATTTGCCGCTGGCAGCTGGTGATTTGTTCCCCTGCACATCTTGTTTGTGTGTATATGTGTATGTATGCACGCACATGGAGACACACAGAGTCCAGAGTAAATGGGGAGTGAAGAGATTTCTACTCAGGCTGATCGAGTGTGTGTGTGTGTGTGTATCAATGTAGTGACAGAACTGTCTGTGTGAGTGTACCTAAGTGTGTGTGAGAGAGGCAGAGAGAACAGATGGATGATGGATGGTGAATATAAGCAGAAAGTTAATCTCTATTGATAAAAGAGGAAGGATCACAGGCGAAGGTTGTTGCGGCAGAATGGATCAATAAAATGCAGACCAGGTAGGATTGGTTTTCTAAAAACAATCTGGCCAGCAGACTGTTGGGAATGCAACTTACAGATGGAGCCAATTAAAAAGAACTGCAAAGTGGGTGAAGTGTGGTAGATTGGGTGGGTAGACTTACATGTATGAATCATGCCATTGCAAAATGTTTCCTATTGTCAACTTTGATGTACGTAAATGACTCCTACACTGTACCCGACCCCTGAAAACACACTAATCCAACTCAAATCAAGACTTGGGTCCAGGCTTTCCAATTTATTTCTATTCCAGGTCAGGGCAGATTTAACTTCTCTTTGTTCTAGGAAAATGCTAATTTATAAACTGATGTCAGGCAGGCAGAAAACAGGAAAAATCAAAACAGGAAGAAGTTACCGTATGCAAGCGTAGCTGTTTAACATGCAATAATGATAGACTTGGCATAAATTTCAAGTTGTCATCTTTTGGGTCACATGCTGGGACTATTGTTTGCTCTGCGGTCTCTTACAGTGTGGGTCCTTAAATATCAACGTCTCCATCTCAGCCTAAGATACTCGCAGGACTTTGCAGGTTGGATGCATATTTTTGGACCTCCAACATAGACTGACTAAATGCTAATGTAAATGTCGGTGGTTGGACTTCTATGTTTCATGAAGTTGTGAGGTGTGAATGATTAATAATACATAGCGAGGATTCTAATGGCTACAACTGTTCCTGTACTGTTGTGTGTGTGTGTGTGTGTGTGTATGTGTCTAAGTGACAAAACTTTAAANTTTCCCCCTGACAAAAACAAAATGACAATACATAAAATAAGTACAGAGGAATGAGGCCCGCTGATGCAGCATGAGTAACACACTTTGCAGCAGGTGAGTAAACCATGTTAATTCGGACCAGCCATGCCTACCTGTGTTTGCCCTTCTTCATCTGTGTGCTCACGATGCCAACCACTCCTCCAAACCCCTGCCTGAATAAACAAAACATTTTCAGATTAGTATCAGGTTGTGCTTTACTTTTCCTTTAAAAGGAGACAGCATGAGGCTGATGGTATCTGCAAAGCATCAAATTTATCTTGAAAAAGAGTAAGCTGTAAAAGAAGGTGTGAGTAAACTTAATTTCCTAACTAAAAAAGCTGGGCAAACTCTGCCTGTTTATCCTGTAGTCGTGCCAGTCTGGTCTTTGTCTCGCTCGTGGCCCCCAGGGTCCTGGTCCATATGCTTGCCCAGTCTGCGAGCTGGGTCACACAGGTCAGGACCCTGCCAGACTCACTGGGATATCACACTGTGTGTGTCTGTGTGTGTGTGTGTGCATCCATCTGTTACAATCGAGGTGCATAGTGTGACAGATCACCCCTGACCCCACCCCGCTGGGAGCGAAAGTGTGTGTATGTGTGGATTGAGTACAGATGTCGTGTNACCCCTGACCCCACCCCGCTGGGAGCGAAAGTGTGTGTATGTGTGGATTGAGTACAGATGTCGTGTGTGTTCAACTGCATCTCCCTATGAACACGTACACATTTGTGCGCTTGCATGAGGCCCCATATGCCTGTATCAATCTGTATAAGCAATAGGCATGCCTGACCCCACCCTCCGACAACCCCCACCCCCTTCTTTGCCCTATCAATGTATTCTGAACCAGATGGGGTGCCAGGGTCACCTCTGACCCCCCACTGCACAGTGACTGATGGGGCGGCCCGGCCCCGTCAACCCCCTCCATTGTACACTGATGGGCATCTGACACTGTTTGGATCCGTTCATTAAACACACTAAACACACTACGACCAGGCACCTGAGCTTTTTAATAAGTCTGCCAATCAGCGTTATGCTATAGGCAAAACATCTTTACCTCTTTGTTGTTGAAATTTATCAGAGTAATCAGTAATCAGTTAGTACCTGCACTTTATATTAATGCTAACAATGAGACTCACACCCGTCCTCCATTCATCCAATAGAGCATAATACCCCTCCCCCCCCAACCCTCCAAAAAAAAAGTAACATTCCTCACACCTTCCTCTCCAGACTCTCAGTGAAGACTACATCAAAGGAATAAACTTCAGTCTGTCCATATTTGTCCTACACGTGTCCTCGGTGTTCCCTCCAATGAACTCTGAATTAAACGTGAAATGTTTCGATCTTTTGTAGTGCAAATGTAAAATCGTACACCAAAGCCATCAGGGAGAGGTGGATGTTCGTATCTCAGAATGTAAGGGGATGCCTGATCCCGACGCTCGGAGACAAATTAGCATACAGATTCAACTATGGCTGTTGTAAATTCATTTTTTATCCAATCACATCTGTAATAAACACCTGCTTTGGTTATGAGATCCAGTTTTTGCCTTGTGATGATTGCTTTTTGCTCTGTGTGAGGAAATAAATCTTATGGTATTATACCATCGGTGCAGCATGCAGCAATATTAAGTGCAAAGTATTTTTTGATGATCCCTATCTGCAGATCGGTGATATTGAAATCATATGGTTGCACAGGCCCAGTGGTGTGCAAATCTCTTTAGGGCAGAGGTGATAAGCCAAAAAAAAAGTTCTTTCCTCCAAAATGCCAGGAAGGGTTGACAAGGTCAGGCTGCTCCCCTAACAGGAAACACATTGAAAAATCACTTTGTAAAAATGATAACCTGTGACTTTCAAGAAGCAGATTATGGCCTCCATCTTTTACAAAAGTCTAATTTTTTAATCCAAGACCTCCTTGGCCATATCAAGGACAGCCTGTGACTGGTGAACTAGTTTTAATATTTATCTTGAACAGCTACACATTAAAACTTGAGTAACGGAACACAGAAAATGAAACAAACGGACCAGATGCATGTTATCTTAGTGTATGTGAGAAGCAAAATGCATAACCATGCCACAGAAGATATAAACAACAGCAGTGAATATTTCATTTTGAGAATGACTGACAAATCTATGCGAGAAGGACTGAAAGCCAGGAAGGTCATGCCTTGAGTCTGAAGTCTGTTTTGAAGTAGGAAAAGGCTGCTTTCAATTTGGTTCATGTTGAAAACGGTAGGTTACAAAAAAAAAAAAAAAAAAAAAAAAATCAGGTCTTAAACTGGATTGAGAGCATCAGGCAAAGTCTAAATGAAAACAATCCATAAAGCTATTTCCATCTGCAGTTCATATCCTTTGAGAAAATGTGCATATGCAACCCTGCAATAACTGAGACAAAGCCATTTGGGGCTTTAAAGGTCAACTTTGGACTGTGTAGCGCTGTCTATACTCAAATGAGGCCCCTGGGGCCATGTTTTGAAGTGAGTGTTTAAAATGAGCACAGTGAATAGCACAACCAGTCACCTCTCACATTCTGAAGGTTACATTATTTAAAAAGGGCATCCTGTCCCACAATGAAGGCCTTTTCATGGCTGTGTTCCTCATAACTCAGAATTTAACTAATGCAGACAATCAAGACTGGATTTGCTTCTCTCGCAAAACCTGGAGGTGTCATTTTCATATGCTTGCAGGTACACTTTGGTATTGACCTTCACTCTTAATATTGATATGCATCTCAGCACATATTACGGTTTCATTTATTAAAAAGTACTTTGCACGAGCATTAAAATGTGAAAAATGTAAGAAGTGCAGTAAGTGTGAATATTAGAACAAAAATCTTCAACCTGTCTATAACATACAACTTAAAAGGATATAATGAGAGGTGAAAGGGATACGTTCAAGTGTAATACTTCACAAATGACTAATTTCCTGTCAAAAATTAAAATTAGCAAGGTGCTATGTCTCAAGAATAAGTCAACATCTAACATCGCTGTGGACTAGTTTTACTTGGGGACCTCAGTGATTTAGGAATTTACCCTCTGCATCTGTGTTTCACTTAAGTTTAATTCCAAGGATTATCTCAGTATAAGACAGAAGCACAACTGGTCTCCATGCTGAGTAGTTACATGAGTCTCCAGGATTTGCACCCAAATTGCCAGCAAAGCTTTCATTAATAATTTCCACTGCAGCCTTCATGCAGTATATCCTGGAAAAGAAAGAGGAAAATGAACAGGAAAACCAAAAATCCTTACAAAAAACTATGGCCCCAAATTAATGAGATGTCGATTCACATAGGAATATTATCACCAGTTAATTGTGTTTGCTGAAAATTTTTGTGGAAGCTTTTAGATTATCGACATGGCCGATTGGTATAGGATTAAGAACTCAGAAAATCTGTGCAATTATTACAAATCGCAGACAGGCCTCAGGTAACATTAGCTCAATGCAAATATGGCTTTATTGTGGTGCTAAACAGACAATTTATTCCAAACAGATGAGTTTGAAAGCAATCAGTATTCATATCTTTACCCATAATTAACCTTTTATCAGGTTGTTTAAAATGACTGCATCTCTAATGTTGCAATCAAATGTCTTTGGTAGTGCAAGAAAATGGCTGCCTGAGACTATCAGCGTCGTTATTTTATGTGGCGTGATTGGGATTCATAGGCTTTGCTTTCAGAAAACTTCTGAATGATTAATAAGTTCCATAGCAAAAACAATTAAGAGGGTAAATGGAGCAAAGCCTTCAAGCCAGTTCAACTGAAGTCCTGCTGTATCACACATCCAACACACCCTTCACAACAAGGTGGTCTATTTAATCTGTTAACACTCTACTGCTGCTGAGATACTGCTCACTGCATGTGTCACTGCTGCTGCTCACATCATTTATTCAGCTCTACAATATGTGCTGATTGTGGCTGCACCATGGGAGGAGGGAGAAGAATTTCTTGTCCTGCAGGCTTAAGTGTTGTCACCCCAAGAGCCTAAAGGCTTTAAATTTGACCTACGCTGGGTGTCTTGTGCTCTTCTTAAAGTTCTTAAAGTTCAACCAAATTCAACTTTGTCTGTCTGCCGGTGACCTTTCAAACATACAGCCAAAAGTAGGAAAGTAGAAGCAACAAATGATGAAGGAGCAGCGTATAGTAGTAATACAACACAAATGTGAACTTGCATCGTGATCTGAGCTAAAAGGTAATTGGATGGCAGTTCAGACAGAGATATCAAGGCTTGTAGACTATGGTCATTATTGAAATGTCACTTTAGCTATATATCCAAAGACAAGGGCACTTCTTCTACATTGGTCTTGATTTTACCATCAGCATCCTGATCATTCCTCTGAGGAAGGAGCAGAGCATCAGACGCAATTTACTGCTGCTCATGTAAGCAGCTGAACATTAACTGTTGATCATCTGTAGTCAACTTCAGTAAAACTGTTCCGTGTGAGCTGGCTGAGTGAGAATTAGTGCTGCTGAGGCCATATCAATACGGATTTTTCTCAGTGATGCAGTAAAACCACATCTTCCTTTTCTTTTTAAGGTCATGCAGTGAGGTATGAAGAGAATAATTTGTTAACAGCCATTGCCTGCTTTAATTGCGTTGTCCCTCTAACACTGAGCAAACATTTGGAATAGCACTTACAATCATCTGAAGCAAAAACTATTTGCGTGAATGGGTAATAAAACAGGACTAAAAGATACTGCTGTACTTTGGGTGACAGCATATTACCCATCTGGCCAGTTGGATTTTGCTTCAGATGGCTGTAATTACCTTTCTAAATGTTTGCTCAGAAGAAGAGGGCCACCACACTTAAAAGGACTATGCTTCTGATTTTGCATGTTTGAATAAATAAATATGGTCCATAGACATGTTATATTACTGACAACAAGTTTCCAAAGCATAAAACTGTATTTTAGTTTTCCTGTTATTTTGTCAAATTCCCTAATTTTTCAAAATCAAATGTTTAGGTGATTAAAATTCAATGTTTCACCTGCTAACACGTACATCTGAACACAGAGAGGACAATCATTTTTAATTTCTTGGTAAAATAAATTTTCTTCCATGTAGCTCCGTGTTTGACTGGTTAAAAAAGACAAAACTTTTTTACTTCAACAAAAAATGTAATACAGGCAGTCCCCGGCTTATGAACAAGTTCTGTTCCTACGGCTGTTCATAAGTTGGAACAGTTACGTAAAGTGAGTATCTAGCTTCTATATTTTACCTGTCTATGCATAAGAAACCAGATTTACACTTCAGAGGCATAGTTACGAAGGTTACAAAAAATAAAAAAGGCAAAACATGAACAACACACACAACACAGTGTTTACAGTGAGTGTGATCCAACTTAAAATAGCGACGGCCGCTGCACCGCTGACGACGCACAATGTTTTGATGTGCGTAAAGTAGTGCACTGTTCATTGTTACGAAGCATTGTATGTAACTCAAATTTATAATTTAATAGGCTTTATGGCAGTCGGTTCGTAAGTATGGTTGTTCGTAAGTCGGTCATTCGTAAGTCGGGGACTGCCTGTAGATATCATGTTTGCTGTGATGGATAAGTCTGACTGACTTATCTCAAGCACGTTTCGAGTGTCTACAATTTGATTTTAATAGCATACGAGAATGAACTAAAAGGTAGGAAAAACAATTCTAATATCAATCAAATATTTTGGCAAATGGCATTCAGTCACGAAACATGCATGTGGGTTGTATTTACTTCACTCAGATATGCAAAACCACTGGCACGGCCCTTTAAAAATGCCTGGTAAAAAGTTCAGCACTGTATGACTTTAATAACATGTGACTCATTCAATATTCCAATTATTTTCAGCAGTGTTATACAGAATTGGCTTGACTTGTAACAGCTGTTAGGAAGCTGAGTGAGCATTTACAAATGGTGCCGGACAGGAAGTTCAGACTGCCTCTGGCTACATAATTAGCGAGTGTCACACAACTCATCAGTCCTTGTGGTAAAGCCTGATATAGTCAAGTGCCTTACAAACACTGTTCTACAATGTCTGGTGCTTCACATAGTGTAGAAGGTTCTAACATAATGAAATATTGAATGTGACACGTGTCAGGAGGCTCACAAATTGGTGTACACTAGAGGACATTAGCCAGTTTGTCACTTTTGTCCCATGTGGCAAATAAGCTGGTATTTAGGTTGTGTTTCTTTGTGGTGGTAACAGTGAAGTTTAATTCTTTGGCTCAGTTTGTTTGGGCTGTTGACAGAAATCCTATTAAAACTCCGGTAGCACACACAAGCTGCTGAGAAATCGAATACAAGTCTCCTTCTAAGCAAACTTCAGTGTCGTGAAATGCCCTGAGAAAACGATTTTATGGGACAACTGGAAACTATAGTCTGACTGACTCATATCAAGCTGTTTCTTCATATTCTGTGATGCCAAGCAGACACTCTACATCTTAAGTAATCTTGTACCTTTCTGTTAAGTCACATTGCATGTTTAAATTGCACTTTCTGAATGGCCAAACCCTGCAAACTGTACGACTCAACTGACATGCAACAACATGGGTTTTGTCTATTGATAATTACCAATAAAGTATTTATTCCATTACAAACAGTGTGGCATCCACAAAACGTTGGCTCATGCTGATGAGTTCAGGATGAATTTTGAGAAACAAGAACTCAACTTGTGAGACTTCTCAAACTGCAGGAGAGCAAAATTTCTGACATGACAAAAATCCATCCTACCACCTGCTCGTTCAATCATATATTGTTTGGCTGATTAATCAGGCTTCACAGCTTTCCTCGAACTGCACGGGAAACAACAGGTGATCACGCTCTAAGTAGTCGTGACCATCAAATCAGGATTTAAATCAGGTCTAACTCATACCGTGTCTTCTTGCTTTATCTGGATTCAATGCCAAAGAAACTACAACTGGGCAAAAAGTCCATCATCACAAGCTGAAATCTTAAATGTAATCAGATTACACGTTTTGAAAACACAGACCAAAAACAACAAAAAGGCTAACCGGCTGGGCTAAGTGATTAGCATGTGACTTGTTTTCAACAGAAGAGAGAACAACAGCCAGTAGATTTCCTTGTTTGTGGTTTGTGGTAGTTGAAGCACTGGATAATAGTTTTTTTTTTTGTTTTGTTTTTTTTAAAAAAGGCAATGTGGAATGTCTCTTTTCAAGTCAGACAACGTTTTGATCGAAGGCACTGACAAAGAAAATTCTCAAAGTAGCTGGACTTTTCCACTATGGTTTGGAGGAAAGCAAACAGTAGGTGCGATATTACCGTTACTCTTTATTCCAAAGTGCAAAAAAACCCAAAACAAAACAAAACAAAACAAAAAAAAAAACACCCCGCAGTGCAACAAATATTTCTTGCTGCTATCTTCTATGAATGCAATAAAAGGAAGATTCAGTCTTATAGCCTTTCAATTCCAAGTGAGAGCTGGCCTGTGGCAGTCAAGCAACAACTGTTCAAACCAATGATACAGCCTGTAGTGAATGAGACGGAGAAGCAGTGGCCCTAGACAATGATTTGACTCATTGTTTGTGTTCCAAAGCCTTGCTATGGGAAATGTCCACTCTCCACTTTTCATTCTGTGGCCTTTAATTCATTGTTTGTCAGCATTACTCATCCTCTCGCTTTCCTTTCCCTGCACTCAGGCCTTCCTTGGTTGCACCGTTCGTTTTCTCGCCCCGTATGGTTTCTCCCAGGCGACCCCGTGGTCCTCTTGATCCCAAACAAAAGGTAGAGCTCTTGAATTGGCTTAGAGGGAAAGACTAAGAGAATTTAATGTATCTGTTTCTATCTAGCGAGCCAGAGGGAACAAATATTGACATGTAATTCTTTTCTTTTCCCGCTGATGTCTGCAGCCAAACCTTCACCTCTATTACAGATGAGAGGGAGACTGTCACCAGGGAGACCGGCATGAATGATATTTTTTTCGTTCTTCTCTTTCGTCCTCTCCTTCTCGCCTCTCCCCCCGTCTTTCTGTGTGTCACCGCGTGGCTTTTGCTCACGTCCTGCCGGCGAGCTCTCCGGTGAGAAAGCAGAGCCCTTTCCAACAAGGTAAATAACCGTTAGTGAGTGAGTGAGTGGGTAAGAGGGAGGATGGCGAGGAAACAGACGGAGGATGGAACACAAAGAACAAGAGAAACGGGGAAGAGATGAAACTCGGAGAAGGTCATTTGTTGCTTTTTCAATATCCTTACACCCCTCCCTNTACACACACCTCACCTTTTATTTTATCCAAGTGCCTGTTTGTCTTTGCCCGAATTGTCTCGACCAGCACGAGACAGCGAGGGCTTTTTACTATTCACGACTGGCAATATAAGAACACAATGGACGCTTTTTACAAGGTTGTACGATTTCTCATTACATTTTTTTTTTTTTTTATCTTGCCATAGAAAGGGAGCGACACAAAGATGGAGTGATGTGTAGCAGACAGAAAGAGTGGTTTTAAATATTTAAACACAATATCCTGTGTAAGGAGTTGTAGCGTTTGGCTGCGGATACCATATAACGTTTCCAAGGCCGGTTCTGCTCCGTGTGAGCCCGGCTCTTCTACCGTCACATATTGGACACACATTATTGATCACAGATGCTGCTGGTTGCCTTGGATGCTTTAACTCATTTTGCCCTCTGTCTTGCCGTCTGCCTTTCTTCCTCTTTGTGTCTGCATCTCTCTTTCTCCTTCTACCCCCTCCATTCTTCACCCTTTCCCAAGTGCCCCACTTCTCAACTTCCTCCATCTGCCACCCCTCTCTGGGTCCCCTTCTGCTCCCATCCCTTCAACTCTTCTGTGTCTATTGCAGGCCTCTCTNTTCACCCTTTCCCAAGTGCCCCACTTCTCAACTTCCTCCATCTGCCATCCCTCTCTGGGTCCCCTTCTGCTCCCATCCCTTCAACTCTTCTGTGTCTATTGCAGGCCTCTCTCCTCCCTCCTTCTCTGATGCTGAGTGTCCTTAGGAGACACTTTTTTGCAGGAGGCAGGGGCTCGTATGCTCGAAGATTTTGAAGGGGAAGCGGCAAATCAAGTTCAAGGCTGTCCAAGTGTTTGCTCGGCGTTGGAATACTCTTGCTCATTTGTGGCTTTCATGAATTATTGATTAAATAATGGAAAATGTAATGAGAGAGATGTTTTAAAATTCAAATTCATATCAAACAACTAGCCGTGGCATTCGCCCGCTCTTCAATAAGCAGATCTCTCCAACACAGCGAGCTGATTGGCTGGATGGCGCTGTGTGACTGCAGCGTTCATTGGAGCATGGAGAGAGGAGATTAATTTGAGGGTATTTTGGGGAGTTGCAAACACACAGGTGAGTTTCTGTGTGTGCTTGTGTGCATACACATGAACATGAGTGTGTGGAAACATTTCGTCCCTATGTCTTACATTCATCTCTGAGATATTTTTTGAGAAATAAGCACCGACATTTTCCATTGTGATGCACGTGTTTATACTTTGCATGCCATATGCATGAGTGTGTGAGCAAGTCTGTCTGTACTCTCTCTAATATTTATTTGCATGCTCCATTCATACAACGCATCAGCAGTTTTGAGTGGATGTGTGATTCGGTACATGCATGCATCTGAGCGTGCGTGTTTGTGTGTGTGTGTGTGTGTGTCATGCACCTGTCTGCACTATGCATGTCCATTAATGTCACGCTCCGGTGGCGGTGAGCGCGTGACATGACGGATCAGACGCCGGTATTGGCATGGAACCAAGGAAAAGAAGCCGCATTAGGAAGCATTATGCGCAGACACACACATCCAGCTGTACCTTATGGAAAATGTATGTCACATCCATGTTCGCACAGTCTCTCTGCAGTTCAGTCCTTCACGTTACTGCACCCCTGCCTCCTTTCCTTTCATTTATCATCCCCTCGCTGTTTCTGCACTCACTTTTCTGCTACTTCTTCTTTTGCACCATTTCTTCTTTCTCTGTCTTTCCCTATATCTTTTCCTCTCCATCACTCACTCCATAATTTCACCTCCGTTCTGCATCACTCTCCATCTCTCTCTCTCTCTCTCGCCCAGACATTTCAGTCCCTCTCTCTGACATTCTGCCACGGCACGATGCAGGGATCATTAGTAACTTAATGGAGGCAGCCATTTTCCGCAGAGGGGGGAATAACAGTGGCAATGAGTAGTATCCACCACTTCCTTCTGCCCTCTCCTTCCTCTTCTTCTCTTTTTCCCACTGTTCTCTCCCTCTATCTTGTTGACTCTTTGTTTTGTCTCTCTCCCTCTCTCTCTCCCCCACTAGTGACAGTGACATTGAGTGCTGTGTGCACCAGTGTAAGAGTGGTTTTCCTGTCTCATTTACACTGATATTGGACTGGGTATTGGATATGTATGTGTGTGTGTGAGCGTGTGTGCGTGTGTGTTTTGACATGGGAGCGGCCATCACTGCCAAATACCTGCATAAGCGTACCATGGTGTGACACATCAGCAAGAACAAACACATGGGGGAGGCTTATACGCTCGCTCGCTCACTCACACACACACACACACACATAATATTTTCACTTCATATTTTTTCATCTCAGAAACTCTCTGACAGTTTATTTTGGGTGATATTGGTGCATTGAGAAGAGGAGAGAAATGGTGATTCAGTGACACATAGCCAAGGCCTTATGGGAAAGAATCCAGAAAATGTAAGAATTACACACATTTCTGCATTCACGCACACACGCACAAAGAGAATTTCACTACATGCAGGCATACTTTTCCTGTCTTCCAAAAGGAGCCTCCTTAGAGTCGTGAATAAGTTGTGAACTTCAGTTGGGAGTGAGACGCATTGCACTCGCACACGCACAAATGCATGCACACACACACACCAATTCCTACATTTTTGGTGCACACTGATATACACAGAGCACTCAGACACAAATTGTCTTCATTAACTTTTCATTGTATAGACTTGGCTCATTATTATTGATGAGGTCTGCTGGTGTTTGTATCTGTCCATCTGTATGGCTAGCATGTGGCTAGTACAGGCTAGCCTGTGTGTTAGCATGCACTAGTGATGCACGTACACATTAGTGCACTCAAACAGTGTAGTTTTACTGGCTTGCACGTGCACAGGTTTGTGGCCATGTGCTCATTCATATACAGAGATAGACACACACACACACACACACACACACACAGGCCCAGTGTGCATGGCCTGACAAACTGTTAGTACCCTCGTCACATCCCTTTATTTACCCAGCGATGTGCCCGGCATCCATCCATGCCTTTCTTTCCATCCCTTCTTTCCTCTCCTCCTTTGATACCGGTCTAGCCTGCAGTCACCTCCTCCCCTATAACAGCCTGCTGCCACAAATCACAGCAGCAGAAAGAGCGAGAGGACAGCAAGAGAGGGGGAGAGAAAGAGAGAATGTTGAGGGAGACCTTACTAGGGAGGGGAGGTTTCTCTTTATTGGTGTGGGCATCCATCTCAGGCGTATCAGTCGGCACAGGGCCGCAGATTGAGCAGGCAGCTGGCTGAATCAACATGGATAAAAAAAAAAAAAAAAANAAAAAAAAAAAAAAAAGAAAAGCGCAACAGCAATCACAGCGATGACAACTATGGCAATGGTTGCTGCAACTAAACAAGTATGCAAACCCATGACAACAGCAAAATGCAACAACCACCGCGGCAATCAGAAGAAGTGATGGAGCAACAAGAGCAGCAGCATCCATTGCTTTGAACACAACAGCAACAAGAATAACAACAGTTGCTACAACAACCACTTACAGCAAAACAAGAACAACAATCAAAGGAAAAAAAAATAGCACAAACTGCCAAAATTACAGCAACAACAGCAGCAACACAAACACTGTCTGATACGACTAGTGTTATTTTGCTTCCACTCAGGGTTTTATGTCAGGTTGTTATTTTTTCTCACTTTTTCATTTTATTCCTCCGTTTCTCTCTATTTGCCCTCATCTCTCTCTCTCTCTCTCTCTCTCTCGCTCTCTCTCTCACTTCGCAGCTGTGGTGTGCGAGCATTTGAAAACCCTAAATCTGAAATTTGTGCGAGGGGGCAAACAGCACCCCGTCATTTTTGTGCCGCGCCCACTCATCTTCCCTCCCCATCTCGCCTCTTTCCTTCTCGCAGTCATCAACCACAGCAATCAAGCAAGATCTGCACCGAGAGTTGAGGGGAGGGGGGACATGGAAAAGGAGGGGAGAGAGAGGAAGATTAAGGAAACAGGAAAGATAGATGCTGGATATTTAGGGCTAGAATTGACTGGACTTTGGGGTACGATGTGGTTCAAACCTATTTTTTACATACAGGGCCCAACATGAGCCCAAAAATATTCTTTACGTAACAATCACCATCATTTCTCCTACTGCTAGGATAATGGTAAATGGCATTTTCAGATCATGGCAGCTTTCTATTTGATGTTCTAAACACTAGAGGCAGAGGAAAGGGAGACGTATCAATGAAAGTCTCACTTCATTAAGCGTGACTTAATACTCCAGCTTAGAATGGTTTCATTAAACTCGGGACTTCTCCATTTGAGGATTAATAAAGTTGGTCTTGTGCTGTCAGATGTTGTGCGATTTAAAAGCAGGATGAGAAGACGGGCGCACAATTCAAAGCATTATGTCCTTCACAGCCAAAAGAAGTTCTGAAAATGTGGTTGAATGCGTACGAGCGTATTCCATCTCATGGAGAATTTATCTAAGTTGCTATTTTACAATGAAACGGCAATGTTTTGCCGTTCATCTGAAAAGCTTCGTCATCGAGACTGAGGCTAAACCTTCCCTGAACAGGAAACAGCAATGTTTCCCCCCAAACCACCAGCTTCCCTATGCCCTGGTGGTGATGTGAACATGGTTAAAGGAACATACCGTTTGTTAGTTTAGTTTATTTACACATAAAAAAGAAAAATACAAAATTACATAAGCAAAAAAGGAAATGTGATAGAGAAATGCAAAAAACCATCAAGGGAGGCAATTCTCCAGAACATGCATGTCACTATTTAATTTATAGAACAATTAGGAAAAGAAAATAAGANGGCAATTCTCCAGAACATGCATGTCACTATTTAATTTATAGAACAATTAGGAAAAGAAAATAAGAACAAAGTAAAATATCTGGTAAAGGACATTTTCAGTTCATGGCAGCTTTCTATTTGTTCTATAAAATCTGTAAAATCCAACTGTAAAGACAGAAATCTCTATCTGTGGCACCAATATCTCTAGAACCCAGCACTGTCGAAGTCGATATTAACCTGATTAACTTAGCTGATATAGACAAATTAATGATATTAGAAGACAGGATTCCATAAGTTTGACCTTCTGTAACCTAACTGTAGCTGAGCTGTTCGACAAGCTGGAAGCTTTAGTTTACAATGAGTCCGAGTAGAATAATTATGAAATTAATTTAATTATGAAATTGATAATTAAAGGGATAGAGTTCCTGAAAAGAACTCTATCCCTGTTTCTATCCCTGTTGATTCTGTTTAATTTAATTCCGTTACCAAAATGTTACTGAAACACTCATTTCACATGTTTTTAGCCATGTGTAGGCATCACAAAAGCAATACCCTTTTAAGCTGTCTGTAGGTTCAGACATGAACCCCCATTTCAGGTGTTGTTGGGCCAAATCTCCAGGCCAGTTGGGGGAGGGGGTGGGGGTGAGGGTGGTGAGCGATGATGGAGTAACCAGGAATGAGCAGAGGAGTGAGGAGGTGCAGAGGAAAGACTGAGGTAAGACTGGTGAGGGCCGGAGTGGGGAGAAACGAGGAGAGCTGATCTCTATTGATCACCACAGACAGCTTCATTATCAGCACTTACCGGACACACGCCGCATTCACAACCACTTCCTTCTGTTTGTAGATGGTGTGTGTGTGTGTGCACTTGTGGGAGCATATCTATGCTCCCAGGGTCCTATGTTCCCTGGTTCAATATTCTGTTAACACACATTAAATGTGTGTTAACAGAATAACCCTAACTCTAGCCCTAACACTAACCCTAACTCTAATGCAGGGGTGACTAACTCAATCACAGAGGGGACCAAAATTAAAAACTGGGTCCAAGTCAAGGGCCAAACAGGGTCAACCTTTATTGAAAACAGACTTAAATTGGCCTCGTTTTCATCNTCCAAGTCAAGGGCCAAACAGGGTCAACCTTTATTGAAAACAGACTTAAATTGGCCTCGTTTTCATCAGGGGTTATGACAAATTATTCATACACTAATATGAACTTCATTTTGATCGCTGCTCCCAAGACATCTATAGAAGTCAGAACAAACCAGAGGTATGGAAAAAACAGACACGAGAGATCAAATTCAAAATAAATAACACATCAGCATCATTCATTTTTTTTTATGTCTTCCTCTCTATCAGCAGTGTTTCACTGACTCATTTCCAATGAAAATGTTTTATCACAGGCATCAAAATAGCCAGAAAACTGTAATTTTTCTCAAGGGAAATCTAAAATCACTCTTTGTTTTTCATTAACAACACCAACAAGCAAAAAGAGAATAATATTTTAAATGTGATCATGCCTTCTTATGTTATATTCTTTAATTACGGCCTCATCAGCTCTGCTAACGAGGCTAACAGGTTTATCTCTAACGGCAGCAAACAGCTTCTCTAACTCCACCTTTGCTGATTTTCAGATCCACCTTCCATTTGGTCATTTCTTCTGTGTGCTAGCTTAAATTTCATTAATAGTGACTGGATGGGCATGGAGGGGAGGGGAGCTGGAGCTTGCTGGTGTTGACTAAAGCGCTGGCTGTTGCCATGCATTCTGGGATTTGTAGTATCTGTAATGCTACATAGTGGCAGGCTAGTTATTATAGAAATTAGATATTATCTCGCAGCCGATATAATTGTACCGCAGGCCGGATGTGGCCCGCAGGCCTTGAGTTTGACATATGTGCTCTAATGCATTATGTGCTATCTTGTGCTATATACAGTAGAGCTGGGGAACACAGGACCCTGGGAACATAGGAATGACCCCGCACTTCTACCTCAGTATCTTCAGTCAGTGAATGGTAATGTTTGTATGATCATGGTGTGTTCACTGTCTAGTGCTTTAAACACAAACTAACCCACAAGAGCAGATTTGCTGGACATTTGTGAATTACAGAGCGTGGCTGTAGAAACGTCTGTAACTTGTAAGCCAGGAGAAAGTATTGACTGATCTAAGAACCATGAGGGAATCAAAAGAGAAAGGCAAGAACAAGGAAACAAAATGGGTTTTCAAGAGTAATAACAGCAAGGGTTCCCGCTGCTCAGCCGGGTTGTTACCTCAGAAATCTAAAGTCATTTCTGGAATTTTACTTTCATTGAATTTGCTCTTCTGCTGCCAGCTTTTAAAAGCTGCACAGCAAAAAAATTCTTTAGTCGATGGCACAAAAAAATTTTGGGCTGCAAAAACCTTTGGCATTTCTGTCGAGCACAAAAATAACAAACAAGTCCTCGAAAACTACGGAATGCCTTGGTAACAGATTGAGTGTTTTATTCAATTATTCCGTCCTGTTTTCAGATCCTGACATTCATGGTTTGGAAACTGGCTTAAGTAATCTCTCTACTCTGGCAGAATTCTCTTTTTTTAACCTGTGTGAAGAAAATATCAGACAAAAAGGCATGAAGAGATGAAATTTTTGCAGTGTGTTTCTGTTGCTGATAAAGGTTAAAATATTTTCAGGCATAGATTAAATTCACGTGAAAATTGCTGCGTTGTTTGCATTAAGCGTAAACTAGAACTTAGACAGTCGTGGTTGTGTATTTGTGTTGTGGAACTGATGCAAATGTCACAGCATGGACGTCACACCATGAATGTCACATGCTTTCCATAAGCTTCATGGTACGTGAAGAAAGGAACTCAGAACAACATAGTTCATACTTCCGAGTTCCGGGCAAAGTAGTTTCTAATTTAGTTCGTAAGGTTTGGCCAGAAAGCGCCTTTAGTTTACTAAAAGCAGCGTGAAGAACGGGAAAACGCACTCCATTACTGCTCTGTTCCAGCGTTCGAGTTTCTTTCATCAGTTGCCTGTAATAAAAGCGAAGAACACTGTCCACTCCACATCCAACCAAACATCAATATGTGCAGCATCTGAATGCTCTGAATAGTCAATAGAATATACCAGCAGATAATAGAAAAGAGAGGAGAACAGGGAAGAAAAACAGGGTATAATGCATGTTCACTTCAATCCTCCTTTCTCTCCCTTCAGCACTCCCTTCTCACCGCCCCCCCCCCATATCTTCCTTTCATTACCTGGAGAGGAAGTGATGGAGGGAGGGGAGGAGGAGGGGTTGAGATTGAAGGTAGTTAGTGGCTGGTGGAGTAAGAGGGGGTAAGAGAGAGAGAGTGAGAAAAGAAGGAAAGAAAGGACGCGTGAGGGTTGGTGAGGAGTTGTCTTGGCAACGGGGAGCGGGGGCCCTCGTTAGCCCAGCAGGTGCTAATAGAGATAACNGGACGAGACAAGACCAGAAACCCCATTTACGCCACTTTACCTTCTCCCAGCATCCCTCGCTCTGCTACTCCCCCTTCTGCTTTCTACCTCCTCTCCTTCCTTCTACTTTCCCTCCTCACAGTCCCCCTCTCTCTACCTCTTTCTCTCTCTGTCCATCTCATGATCCTCCTGTTTTTCTCCACTTATTCTCTCCCCTTTTTCTGTTTTTTTTTTCCAGCTTTCTCTACTCGTCCACTTTACCCATCTCTTTCCATTTCAGCTGCACTGGTTGCACTCATTTCAACAACTACCGGCCTCATTTTTCCCTCTCTTGCTCTCTGTTTTGCCATTTTCCCCTTTTCTTCTCCCATCCATTTTTGCCTCCCTCTTTAAGCCTCCCATCCCTCCATCCTGTCCTCCATCCATCCCTACAGTACTTCAAGATGGATAGAAAATAAAGTCCTCCAGCAGCTCTCCAGATGAGAAAAGACAGAGATAAGGAAATAAAAGCCAGGGGGATGGAGAGAGCAAAGGAGGAGAGAAAAAGAGAGAGAAACAGAAAATTAGAGATAGAGGTAGGACACTCCAATCAATACTTGTGTTTGTCAGGTTGTATTTTTCTGCTGCCTTGTGTTTAGTCCTTCGCCCTCTTCTTCTCACTCCCTGACTATTCTTTGTCTGTGTGTTTTGCCACACACACACGCACAAGCTCATGGTCTGGTCGTGAACTCCACAGCCGCTGCCATTTCAGGTTGTTTTCTCTTGCTTAAAGCTTTTTTTTTTGTCCTTCAGCTGCTCTGGCCATTTTGCCGTCTGTGACAAAGCCTCTTCATGAAGGTTCATTCAGTGAAGGACGAGTCTGACACTGTTGTGTTCATGCATTTCCAGTTCATACAACCTGATGCTAATTAAAACACAAGTGCTCAAGGCCTGGCCACTTATCAGAACAAAGAAAACACAGGGACGCGACATAAGCAGCCACTCAAACTGGATGCAGACAGACGTGCACTAATGCAGGGTACTCTGCAAAAAAAAAAAAAAAAAAAAAAAGCAAAAAGCATGCAGGTCTTGCGTTGCTATACAAGAAAGTGTAATGGAATAAACCATTTTTTGCATATGAACAACTTATCTTAACAAACACCAAACTCAATCCTGTAAATCAATTTAGCACTTTTTGATCCAAGTATCACCTCTGATCAAACTAAAATATCCAGGTACCACCTCCCCAACAACCAAAACTCTTAAAAAAATAACAGAAAAACCATACATGTGCCATACCTTTACAGTAGAAAGGAAGTAAAAATAAAAACCTATTTTTTAATGAAACATTTCAATAACAACAATTTGCAACAATAACAGAATTTCCGCAGATTTCAGTTGTTTTGATTCTCTGCAGAAAATTCCAATTCTGCCATGCCTCTTAAATACCACTGGTGGTACAAATACCACAGATTGAGAACCACCGCTGTAGCATAAACCATCTTGACATAGTGGGACACTTTAATTATCTTAGTTAAGAAGAATGACCTTTCAGTAAAACAGTAAAATGCTGATATATTGTTATGATATTGCCACCATTAAGAGCTAATGCGGAGCTAATGCAGACTCATGCATGAAACAGAAAGGGGAAAGAGAATGATGAAGCCATTTTTATTTTTTGCTCTTTTTACCATCCTACAGCAGAAAATATGTCTATATATACAGTATATAAAGAAAGCCTGACTGCAAAATGGCATGACTGCAAAGTCACTCACCCATCACCCGAAACTATCCACACATGCCAGATCCACGTGTTAACATACCAGTCAAGTCTCCCATTTTACCCATGAAACTCACATTTGAGCATCTCACTTCCATGAAATGGAATTCTGAGGTTCTGTCACACAATCAAACAAAGTCAAAGTGTATGTTGTAATCCTGGTTCAGTCGTAAGATGCTGATACATGACAGAAAGCTCTTCCTGGCTTCAGTTGCTGTGCTCCTGTCAGCGTTCTTAGAAGAGCTGACAATCACAATGGTGAGCAGAAGCGGAAGCGGTACCTGAATAATTTCCATTGTTTGCTAAGGTTAGTGCCTTGCAAGTGTTCTGCATTGGAGCTGACAGCAGCGAGATGATTCTGCGATGCTTGAAGGTTCTGATCACAGGTTACACTGGTTCCTCCAGGTTTTACATCAGCCTTCCCCCTGTTTCCACTGATAATCATGCTGAAAAGTGTAAGAGCTACTTAAAACCAGAGGTGTGTAGTAACGCATTCCATTTACTGTTACATTTACTTAAGTAATTTTTTTTCACAAAATTGTACTTTACTGAGTAGTTTTATTGCAGGATACTTTTAATTCATGCTTGAATATATTTATGAAGAAAAAAATATACTTTTACTCTGTTATAGTTGGTTGCACTCTGAGTTATGTTTTTATTTGTATTATCTGCGAGACATCGCTCCGACGCAATGAGACAAAATTCTTTGCTTTCTCTGCTGTAAGCAGCAGAGAAAGTGACACCGAATGTCTGACTGCTCCACTATGTGTGTGTGAGAATGTCTGCTTTGGTCCAATCACATTCAGTGTCCCATCATCTCCATGACAACAATGGGTTGACAACGGCATTGGGCTAAATGAGAATTGATAAGTGGGCCGGTGGCCTTTGCAAGGCACAATATAATATTACAGTAATTAAAATGAACTTAAACTAAGCAAACACAATTTTTTTTCTTTCATAATTTTCTTGGCCCTTAGACAATAAATGGATCATAAAAAGAGACAGGGTTGCTCGGAGAAACAGCAGACAATTACGGATTTATTCATCCCCAGCATCACTGGCATTTTCGTCTGGCCATACTACCCCCCAGTCTACCAGAACAACAGCTACACAATGCACTGCCGTCTTTGTCTACCTAAAAATGTGGACAAATCAGTTCTAAGAATTCAACATGGAACCTGAGGAAACATTGTGGCAGTAAGCTGCAATGTTAGCTACTTAACTAGCTGCTGCTGCTAATGCTAACCCAAGTTTTCCTGTTCTATTTTGAATAAATTCATAAAGCTAACCTAGCTAACTGTCTTGGGGCCAGGCCAGAATTATCATGATTTGTTATGTGGTAAATATANAAGCTAACCTAGCTAACTGTCTTGGGGCCAGGCCAGAATTATCATGATTTGTTATGTGGTAAATATAGTAATAATATAGTAATTGATTTATTACTGTCTACTGTTTCTTTATATGATATGATATGGATTGTATTAGAAGCTACATATGGCTACTTTGCATGTTTTTTTCCTCAGATAAGCACTTTATAACTTGTTGATTATTCTAAAGAATAAGCTTGATCAAAGTTACTCACTACTCAAGTGATCTTTTTAATAGATACTTTCTTACTCTCATTCAAGTAATTACTTTGGTGACTACTCTTACTTATACTTGAGTCACTATTATCATAAAGTAACAATACTTTTACTTGAGTACAGTGTCTGGCTGCTCCACCCACTTCTTACAACGTGCAAGCCAGTGAAAGGCAGCAAACAAACACACTACTACCTCAGATTAAAAACTGTAGTACGACTTTGTTAATTTAATAATAAATCATGCTTTGACTAGCTTTATGTACAATCTTCTCACATCCTCCTGTTTAGAGACACTTTCCTTCGTCATTCCTGCAAGTTAGAATTGTTCACCAGCTTTCCTGATCCGCCTGTGGTCAACAACACCAATAAAGTGTTTAAAACAGATCCAGCACACTAGAAGTAGTTATTTTCCACATTATATTAAATTCACGCATCAGAATCAACAGGTATACACAGTGAGAGCCGCTAGTTGGTAGATAAAGCTTCCATGCTGCCTTCTAACTCATGATTCATCAATAACGTGCCACTGATGGGTAATAAAATCCAGAAACAAATCAAAGGATGTCAGCATTAACATTCTGCTGATCTTATTCTTCATGTAGCTAAGTAGCGTTAGCTTGGTTCCATAGAGGCTGTTAGGTTTGAGGTGTTTATACTTTTTACACGCTTTTCTGAACTGATAATAAAGAGAACTTGATTCTAGCTTGTAAAGAGCTAAATTTTATATTACTATTGCAGACAGGTTTCAGCTATGATTGACAAACATATTTATTAGTATTTGATGAATGTTCTGTAGATCTGTGAAGAAAGAAGCAGCAGGATGCTTCTTGTTTCAATAGACTAAATGGAATTATTATATCTCTTTAAACACGCCTGATGAAAACTAGTAAATGCCTGACTTCTGATGTTGTGGCTCCAAACTTGTTGTTGTGCGGTGATTTTTTTTCCGCAGCACACACACACACACACACACACACACACACACAAACACACCCATCTGTCACTACCTTCACGCTTATGATAATGCTAATAGTCTACTATTACTGTCAATAGTGAAAGTATTAGCACGAAGCACTGGAATAAACAGGTAATAATCTCCAATCCAATGCCCTCCCTGCCAAAAAAACCACCCCAAAAACTAAAATAAATGGCTATATATGTGTATTTCTTTAAACATCTGAATCTACCTTATACTTAAACTGTCATAAAATTTTATGTACTCATAGCAGTGCAGGGCATTTTGCACAAAATGGTCCACAAACTGGTATATTATGACCGCGTACGCATGCAAGATAGAGGACAAACAAGTAACTGCAGCAACGCACAAACTAACAAGTAACAAGGACACACACACACACACACACACTTCTGCAGCAGATACTGAAAGAATTAACTGGTGATGTAGAGGACTAGCTCAAGGACTATCTCTCTCTCTTTTATCTAGCTCTGTTTTTCTCTCCTACTCTTCACAAAAATAAACCAGGTGTTCATCTGGCATTCCCTCCTCCCTCTACCTGTCACCTCAGGGATGAAGGAATGAGATAGAAGGGAAGGAAGAGAAGGGGGTGAGAAAAAAAGGAAATTCCCAGAAGACGAGAGAGAAGAGTACAGACATTCCAGGGGTGTGAACTGTAGCAACCCATCCTTGTATCCGCCCTCGTAGAATCTGGTCCAAAACGCCTGCAGGGATATATGACCCTGAATCTCTCTCTCTCTCTCACACACACACACACACACACACACACACACACACACACACACACACACACAGTACACACAGAGAGCCCAAAGTCTACTGAAACAGCTGGATAAAGACATCATCTGTCATGGTTGTCAGCTTACGCCCCTCGCTTCTCAACAAGAGCACAAAAACGCACATGTACGCAAGCACACACACATACACACGCACACAAGCTGAACTGTGTATGCGATGGCTCCAAACCACCCTTGCTCCTCCAGTAAATCACGTGGACAAACACACACTCGTCCTTCGTTCTCATATCTCTATAATGGCAGGATAGAGACGTCATCTGTCACACTCAACTGTCCAAACACCACCACCCACCTGTCCCACGCAAAACAAATGTATACATGTGCACTCCACACACACACACAGGTAGACAGATTTAGATGATTCAGAAACAGATTCACATGCAAACGCAGCCTTTCCTGCCCTTGCGCGCGCACACACACACACACACACACACATCATAACATTTCTGTCTGTAAACACTCCAATTACCTGAGAGCTGCATGGGGTCCAGGGGAAATTGCTGCTTCATTATCATAGCAGTTATTATATGAACCTACGTGTCAGAGTCACAGCCACACACACACACCACACACACACATGTAATGACGAGGTCACGCTACAGGGCTGACAGCACTTCCATAGGTGGGTGAAAGAGGTTGTTACAACAAAATACATGCATTTAGTATAAGAGGAAAACATGTGTGCTTATGATAACAGTCATTGTAGCTGCACAAAAACAGGAAAATGTGTGTGTTTGCACTTAGATAAACACAGAAAGGTACATTCTGTTTTACATGGAATATACAGCTACTGGACAGACTGCTACTGCCATTTTGAATACAAGCACTTTGTGTTATAATTCTGCCGCTGCAGCTTTCTAACAGCATCCTTCGCCATCACGTATCGTCCAACGTTCTGTAACGATGTTAAAAAGCAGCTCAGCAGAGCTAAGCTGTTACTGCTAAGTGGCTAAGTGCTGCCTAATACACTTCATCCTGTTTGGCTTTTGTATGCAAAGAAGCCCATCAAAGAAAGTAAAGAAAAAGTGTTGTGTAAAGGAAAATAACTCTCTTTGGGAGTTAAACAGCTGATGGACTGTGTTCTGTCACAGTTGACGGCTGGATGCTGGAAATCTTTTATCCAAAACAGCCTCGGAAACTGACAAACTGTGCTGTGTTGTATTCTCCTTTATGATTTTATGTGCTACTGTACACTATTTTATTGCTGTGTTTTCTACCTGCCTGGTCAATAAATCCTCAGCACCTGTGCCCGGTCAGCGCTCAGGTCCATCAGAGGACACTTCCCCACAGTCAGGGTTCGTAAAGCAGGCTGTTTTGGACACTTCCCGGGACCATGATTGGCTGAAGAAATACACTCCTTTCTTATGACTTGACAATGGCTTTTCTTGCGCTGGCACGGCTCTGAAACCAAGTGAAATTGAGTCGCGGCTCAGGAAGATCTGCTTTTGAGCAATGTTTAGCCCTCCCTGGCGGTGTTGGCTCTGTCATCCAGGTGAAGGATTTAGCAGGCGAGACACATTCAATAACATCCTGATCACTGTCCAACCCTAATATGGGCTCCATAAAACGCATCACTGCCAGTGCACTTCATAACGTCCTACATCGCCACCAGGAGGACCACTGAACTCGGGGATCGCACACTTTCACAGTCTCCTGACCTTCACGATTGAAAGTTATTTGTTTTCGGATAATTCTCAAGTGTATTAACGGGCGCGGCATTTCATGAGGCTGGTGGTATAAACACAAGCTGTGTTTAGGTTTGAATGGGCCTGAGCATTCCTGAATGATGGGGAAAGGCAAACAGCGTGGTCAAAACTGCTGGCAGACAAGACCGCAGAATGGAATATTGAATCTGCCCAAATATGGAAATAGCCATAAAACAATCACATCAACAGCAGGACTCTTTCAGGACAAGCGTTTTTGTGGGCGTCCAAGTGAGGGGATTGAAAAGCCACACATGCGTGCGTACACAAACGCACACACACTCAGACACTTACACACACAGATCTGGACAGTATCTCCATTTAAACAGGGGAGTAGAGGGAGAAAGCACATAATGGCAAAACAAAAAGCACCAGAGAGACAATTAGCTCTCGCACACAAAGTCACAATGGGGTGTGAGTTTGTGTGTGCACATGAATGTTTATGTCTGTATTTGTGTAAGTGCGCGCACATGTGCCAAATTGTGTGTTTGTGCGTCTGACTGTGCATTCATTTTAGCCAGCCATATGTATGCATGCCAATCTACTTGTTTACCTACCAATCAAACACATGCCACTTGTGTGTGCATTGTTTCCATCGCTCATGACCAGTACCCACCTTCCACACACACAAACACACACACAAATACACACACTGGTTGGCATCTGGGTTGGCATTTGCATTGGCAGCATGACACCCATGTCTGGTATCCACACAAAGAGGCAGAGAGCTGTAATCCAGACCCAGCCCTTGGTGAGTTTCTGTGTGTGTGTGTGTGTCATCAAGAGACAGAGTCCTCGTCCTTAGTGGGTTGCGTAACAGCATGCTTCAGCCTCGTTTTCCTCTTTCTCTGGCACAATATGCCATAATGACAGCCACACAACTAGAACCCAGGCCCCGGAGAGGTGTGCCGTGCCTGGCCTGGACTCTGTGTGTGTGTGTGTGTGTGTGTGTGTGTGTGTGTGAGTCAGTGTGTAGCAATGTGGCAGCAATATAGCAGTCTGAAATTCTCCCAGGTGTGTATAACGTGTTTCCACTCAGATTGTGTGATATCACATGCAGAAAGACACAACAATCCCTGTTACACAGGTGCTGCAGTGCTGATATGCTTTTGTGTTCACACACACACACACAGATTCCCACAAGTTACATATCTCGCACACCTTCAACCACTGTGATTCCTGTGTGTGTGTGTGTGTGTGTGTGTGTGTGTGTGTGTGTGTCTAAGACTCAGGTGTGGATTAGCGGGCTGGGAGTCAGGGAGCAAGCTCAGCACACAGTTGCTCCTGGGGGGCTTGGGTGGGGTGAAGGGGGTTAATTAACACTGGATGAACACATACACACTTACATGCACGCACACTCACACATACCACTCGCTCACAGCGGAAGGCGTGTGTGCTGCTGCTGGTTCATTCTCGGTGGAGAATAGGTGTAGGTTGCGAGGAAGGCATGTGTGAGTGCGCAGGTCTGTGATTGGAAGATACAGATATAGAAAATAAATTGGACTCAGACAGAGAGAAAGACATGAAGTCAAAAAGGAAGACAGCTGAGCAGACAGAGAGAAAGTGAAGGTCAATAAACAGAGAGAAGGGCAGAATGCAAACAGATGGAGACAAACAGACAGAGAAGCAAATATGCCAAACGAGACTGAAACTTGGGGAAACAGATGAAAACTTCAGGGTTTCTGGCTCAGATGCAGCAGTCAGATATGAAGAATAGAGCCGGTACCTAATTTAAAGGATTAATATGACAGTTTGGGGATTATCAGCTCATCTTTATCTCAAATTTGAGTCATTAAATATTTTATTAACTTATTACACATATTAAATGATCGATGTAACACGGGTTATGTTTCAATCAGCTGAGTTCTGATGTAACATTAGAAAATTTCTGAAACATTTGACAATAGATGCCGTTTAGTTTCCAAACTCAACACTTGAAGGAACTCGCTGAAGGAATCACATCGTTCCAAGTAAAGGAGTTTAAACATTCTGAGTGTAATACAGAGTGCATTTCCTGTGTCATTCAGTCCATTTACATGCATTATACTCTGGTTATTTCTCTAATTAAGGCAAATATGCGAGTTTGATGTGTTCGTGAACAGAGTTACAGGATTCTGCGGTTTGATTACGATGTTTAATCTACAGCTTTTCCTCAAAGTAAGCTCACTCTGATTTACACCGATTTCAATCTAATTACGGTGTTTACATGACCTTTAAAAAAAATATACTGATTTATTGCCTTAAAAGACCATTCCTGGCCATTTTGCATGTTTAAGCCTAATATATTCAATTTTCATAGACGTAACGTTACTGACAATCATTTCCCAAGCTGGAAGAGTGAATTAAAAAGGTTTTTCCTACCTTCCAGACTGCCATTGGTTTCAGTTCATTCTGCTATTAAAATCAACTTGTTGATGCTTGAAACGTTCTTGGGATAGGTAATCCATCCTCACCAACAAGACGTGTATTCAGGTTCTTTTCAAAGTTATATAATTTTAGAGTTTAAGCACAATAAAAAGCGCAGAGTGAATATATATCTCCACCGGGGAATATAGTCCCAAAAGAAGACCTGCGTTTATGGAAAAATTTAAACAACTGTGACTTCATAAGGCTGCATAACTATTAGCAGGTGAAACATTGATTTTTAATGTATTTTATATATATATTATCCCTCTGATTTTGTATATGTTCTCATTGTATACTTATGTACTCTTATTATCATTTACTTTTATTATGCTTCTTCTGATTATTACACTCTTGATGTCTTGTAAAGCACTTCAGGCTGCATTTCTGTATGAAAGGTGCAATACAAATAAAGGTTATTATTAGTATTATTTAAGGTGGGTGCATTGCTTGAATATTTGATTTTGAAAGATTAAGAGATTTTTGCAAATATCAGGAAAGCTGAAATACAGTTTTAGCCTTTGGGAAATGACTGTCAATAACATAACATGTATGAAAATTGAATATATTAGGCTCAAACATGCAAAATGGACGGTATAGTACTTTAATCTGAGTATAACCTAAGTTTTAATGTGTATGTAAATGTTTGTTTTTGGTTTCTTAAAAGGCACGGAAGCTCTAAGGATGTTGACAGAATACATTTCTACCAGCTATTGGTAGCTTCATTATTGACTGTCAAGATCACATTAGCTGAAAAGCGGCAACTTCCTTTTTCATATCGCCAATCGTTAATTGAGAATTATCGATTTCATCCCACTCAATGACGCCAGACTAAATGTCTATGTCTATACTAGTCAATAAAAATAATGTACTGGATCAGTGCTCAGTATTAGACAGGAGACAGAAAATGAGACAGACAGACGGAAGACTGGCACACACACACACAGCAAAAATATGGGCAGTGGACAAACGATATTGAGGTCATGGCGGCAAAATGGAGGTGATCCAGGCATAGCATCTCATATAGGAGAGCAGAGATAGAGGGAGAGAGCGGAGGACAGACAGGAAGATAGCAGACAGTCAGTGGGGAAATTACAGAGGGATGCAGAGCGAGAGAGGCTGGCTGGCACTGAGAGAGAGAGAGAGAACAGTAAAATGTCAACTCAATACACAAACACACACGTAATGAAACACACACAGGCAGAGAAACACAGAAATATGAAGGATGAGGAGGTGTGTGTGAGTATAAAAAGAGCCTGTATGTACACAAATGTTATAGTGTGTGTAGACTGATGAAGATGGAGGTTGGTGCAGGGAAAGCCTGAAGGTGTGTGTGACTAATGAATGCCAAAATAACATGTCCTTTACCATAAAAACAGCTTCATTCTTCATCCTTTTTGAGAAATCAGCATTCTGACAATACGTTGATCTGCAATTAAATATGTCAGTTTAGCTTCATTTTGAAACATAATCTTTATTTTCAGGCTGTTTATCGGTTTACATGCAGACTGAAATGCAGCGTTTTCAGATCTGCTGTCCTGCTTTGGTTCAAAAAACAACAACAACAAAAAAAAAAGTCAAACCAAAACTCAAGCAGCAAAAGTCATGTGACAACGCTCGCTCACTTCAATTAGATATCAATCAATCAATACACTTACAATTGTATAATTTAAGTCTGTTATTTAAAGTACGCAGAGGTGCAGGGATTGGCTTTAACTTGTGGTGACTGGACAAGAATACACACACACACACACAGGCTGTTTCTTACTGCGGTACTATGATTTGTGACAAGGGGTGTGTGTCTTTTTTTTCTGTTTTTAAGGAAAGGGGGATATATCTATAACACTGAGGGCATGTATTAGGGCAGCAGTGTGTGCGTGTAAGAGAGAGAGAGAGAGAGAGAGAGAGAGAGAGAGAGAGAGAGAGAGAGTTGGGTAAGATGGGTGGGCTCTCCATATGGGACACATGTCATCATTAAATATTCATGCTATGGATTTGTCTCGTTAACTAGTGACCTTATCTGTGCACACACACACACACACACACCACAATCATCCTTGCTAAGGAAACAATAAGCAGAAGCTTTACATTTCAATTATTGGATGTGTGTCTAATGTGAAGCATCATCCAGGACATACACGTGCGCGCGCACACAAATACACATCACATACACACACCCACACTCACACTGATAAACATACATGGTGTAATGGCAGCTCCAGGCGCTGCAAATGACAACGTCAAGAGTGCCCAATTACCACAGCGACTGATCTGTCTACCATTTTTCCTGCCTCTGTCAAATGCACTGTCACACAGCACTCGCCAAATTCAAACACACACACACACACACACACATACATATGCACGCACACACAGGCACATACAGACACAGATGCAAACTGAATACTAACAAAGATATGCAAAGACAGGCCTATATGCAGCATCACTGATTCTTCCTCTTCTCCTGGGCGGGCAAACACACACACACACACACACACACACACACACACACACACACACACACACATATATTTATAGAGGAAACCCTTCTTTCTCTTTCTGCCCACCACAGCAGCCTTGGCATGCCTGACAGGAGGCAGGAGGCCACATTTAGAAAACAGAAGGGAGCTGCTGCTCTGTGTCGATGGAGTGCTCACACCAGGAGTTGCCCGGAGCTTCGGCGCAAAAGCCAAGATGAAAGAATATTGGAGGAGCTCTCTCCCACACTCTGCATTAGCCAAAATTCCACTCCACGTCTCTTCTTCTTCTTCTTGTTTCACATATCATAGTGCACTGCTCAGGGGGTTTCCACTGTAAACGGAGTTAAGGAGCGCTGTGATATTTCTGCAGAAGCAGGGCAATGTTTGCACATGCACACAGTGTTTTGGCATGATTGGATTCTTAGCTTGTGTGTGTGTTTTTGTTAATTCTCCATCTTTTGCTGGCAATAATGATACATACCGTATATACATGAGTATAAGCCGAGTTTTTTTTTTTTTTTAATCCAATTTCACAACGCAAATCTGGGGTCAGTTTATATGCGAATAATTCAAATCAGATCCCAGAGAACAAAATTTCCAGGGGCGGAAATACTACCCATTACCACTACCCATGGAAAATAGTTTAAATCATACCTTAGAATGATGTATTTCCTGACTAAACATCTTATCCAGCACATTTACGGTGGCCAGTAAGCTGTGATCTGTTAGTTACGGTAATCAGCTGCTGAAATAAATATCATGTTTACCGGTACCTGGATTATTTTCAGAAAATCAGAGGAATACTATGACAATACCCAGAAAAACAGGTAATTTGCTTAACAAATAAATTGATGGAACAACATCAGGGGGTCGGCTGAGGGAATTCCAAAACTCCGTATCGAGGAACGTCCAACATATAGACAGACCTGCATCAACTCAGGTACAGGATAACTACTGAAAACACGTAATGGGTGAGATTCTTAACAAAAAAACATAATTACACAGCTAAATAAGTGCCGTGATAATTGTAGCTCATTTGTAAAGCTTTCCTTACCTTCATCAACCTGATTCAGATGAGGAAGAGGAGTCCGGAAAACTTAATGTTAGCTAATGTCACTTACAGTAATCAGCTGNTCAGATGAGGAAGAGGAGTCCGGAAAACTTAATGTTAGCTAATGTCACTTACAGTAATCAGCTGTTCACCGGTACCGGTATGTGGATTATTTTCAGAAAATCACAGGAATACTATGACAATATCCAGAAAAACAGGTAATTTTCTAAACAAATAAATTGGTCAGGGGGTCGGCTTATATGCGGTTTTCTTTAAAAATCTAAATTTGCAGGTCAAAATTGGGGGTTGGCTTATAGTCGAGTATATACAGTAAGTTTCAATGATGTCACAAATAATAATAAAAGGATTTGGTGAAATTCAGCCACTTTTGCTGCAATCATTATCAGCTCCAGGCTTGATATCTTGTGGGTTTTTTTTCATAATCAAACCAAAGGCATATCTGGTTTATTGTGAGTGGGATTTGACATGCGTATGTGAGCCAACTTCACAAACGAGACGACGTTTGGATGTTAATGAGATGTTGGAGGCTGCACAAACTAAACGAGGATTGTTGTGGAACTGGGTTTAGGTGAAAAATGTGAACATATGGAGAGAACAAAAATATGCCAGAGACCAGAGAATAAAGCGGACTTAATAATGGCCAGGGGTGTCATTTGAGACACACACACACACACACACACACACACACACACACACGAACATTTGGGCTGGCCTCATTTCTGCTGCTTGCCTCTTTCTCTCTTCCTCCTCTCTCTCTCAAACACACACACACACACACACACACACACACACACACATCTCTTTCTCTGGCCAGACAGTCGAAGGGGTCAGAGTTCAACTCAGTAATGGAGTCTCTCCCACCTGGTGGTGTCAGGTAATACACAGAGGGGGTGGTGTGCGTGTGTGTACGTGTGTGTGTCTATTAGGAGCGGCTGAAATGGGGCCGAGCTGAATGACCTAAATTGTGGCGGCAACCTTGAAGAGCTCAGGTGGTACACGATGAAAAATAAAAAGCCAGAGTTGGTGTGTGAGAGAGAGAGAGAGAGAGAGTGGGGTGAGAGAGGGAAGGAGGTGATAGAGGAAGTGGGAAGAAGAGATGGAGGAGGAGGGAGGCACAGAAGGAGTGCTGTGGTAATACGTGTCCTTAAACTGATTTCACTTGTTTTCAGAACGAGGTGTGGTCCTCTCATCTCTGCATGGCACTGCTGCTGATTGGAGGCTGTTAGAGGTCTCTCTCTCTCTCTCTGTGTGTGTGTATGTGTGTGAGAGACTCAGAAATTGTGTGCGTGACTTTTTATGTGCGTGCTAACACATATGTGCATTATACGTCCTTCCTTATGTAGATGCAATCACCATTTTTGTCACTGTGTTTTTGCATTGCATCCTTTTATGTGTGTGTGTGTGCGTGTATATGTGTGTGTTTGTGTGTGAGAGAGAGAGAGCAGAAAGCTGGTGACAGGCTGAGCAGCTGGCTGCTTTTAGCTTCTCTGATTAGTAATCAGACAGCATTGTGCCTGAATACAGATTGTTAAAGGTCTGGATGGTGAAGTGGCCTCAACACTATGGACCTCATCAGAGCCGCAGTATTGCATTTATTTGTCCATATGCATGACTGGCTGAACGCGTATATTCAAATCGATCCTTATAGGAGAGCACGAGGGTGGTCAACTGAATTGTTGAGACGCCAAAATCTTCCACGCGTCCCTCAGATCAGGCGAGCATCACCTCTGAGCAAAGTGAAACATCATCAATAAACCTCATGTGCACTACCATGACATAGAAGTAAAGGCTGTGCATGTGAGTTGGGCTAGTTAAAAAAATATATATATATATATTTAATTTAATGAGATTAATAATTTAACTTAAAATACCTAATGAGACTCATTTTNATATATATATATATTTAATTTAATGAGATTAATAATTTAACTTAAAATACCTAATGAGACTCATTTTATTTGTCAATAAGTTGCCACAACAACAAAAGTTGTATCGACTGTGTTAAGTCGTTTAGCATATGACCAGGGAGCGCTTCAAGTGCTATCGATGGTGCACGTACTACAGTTTGAGAACCACTGCCTTAGCTCATTTGTTCAGGATTAGACTCTTGATTTGCGATATAGCATTATTGAAAAGTGCAAAATTTAATGTTGAGGTGAAGTTTTACGGTTTGGTGAGGATTAGCAGCATAAATAGAAGGCTCATGGTTTCTTGCTGTCAGAAATAGTCAGCTTTAATTTGGGCTGTGATGAACGTGAATATTTGGAATAAAGGGAAAAAAAAGGGAAAAAATAAAATAATAAAAAAAACTTGAATATTTGTCATCCACATTTGTTTTGAATATGTTTCAGTTCATCATTTCAGCATTTTTTTTTACCATTCTAAAACAGATGGCTGTATTGATGAATAGGACCTATTGCTGGAGGTATTATTTGTCATTTTGAACCTTTTACAATGATGGATGTGTGTGTGTGCATGCATGCGTGTGTGTCTGATTTATGGCGTTGGTCATTGGTGTATAGCTGTATGTGTGTGTTTGTGATATTAAAATGACTGTGAGAGGAGGTTTTAGGATTACTTTAGGATTGATTTCAAAATTTTGTTATTCACATATAAGGCTCTTCACAATCAGGCTCCGGCTTATATATCGGAACTTTTGATGCCATACTCGACTGGAAGGACTCTCAGATCATCTGATCAGGAGCTTCTCACCATTCCTCGGACTAAGTTAAAGACAAAGGGTGACTGTGCTTTTGCTGTCGTGGCCCCCAGGCTCTGGAACAGCCTCCCCAATAATATAAGACTGGCAGAAACTGTGGACTCTTTTAAGCGGCTTCTTAAAACATTTTTATACAGACAGGCTTTTAACTGACTTGGTTTGTATGTGGTTTGATTTGGTTTTGTCTTTGTTTTAATTTCAATTTTATTGTGAAGCACTTTGTGAGTTCTGCTCTTGAAAAGTGCTATATAAATAAATTTTACCTTACCTTTTTACTTGTACATAAAGTAGCAATGAAAACTGAAGGTGACGTGCCAGAGGGTGTGTGTGTGTGTGTGTGTGTGTGTGTGTGTGTGATGTCTGACAAGGTGTAACACTTAAGGATAATGTGTTCTGATGCGTGATATTGTTGTAGCATTGTAGCAACCAAAATTCACTATGGACACTGCCTGCATCCATTAACTGGCCATGTGTGTGTCCATGTGCGTGTGTGAGTGTGTGTGTAGGACATAATTCCAAAATGAAACTGACACTGTTTTGCATAAAATAAATAAATCATCTGCCTTGTCCACTCACTTCCTCTCAACTCCCTCCATTTCTACTTTTCTTTTCCAATCTTTGTGTCACATTTTAATTCATTCCCTCCTTTAAAAAACTTTTCATCACATTTTCTGTTCCCTAAAATCTCCTCTGATTTGTCTCCCTCCTGCACCTCCTGCACNCCCCCCCCCCCCATGTTCTTTGTGTATTGCCAGGGGAGTTCTGTCTGTTAACCACTGATCAGCCGGTAATAAACACACTTCATTAAACCACAGAATCTCATTCATCAATAATCAATAGCCTGCTTACATCACCCCCCCCCCCCCCCNACACACACACCAATTAACCAATCATTTACCGTGAGATCTGTGTGGTTTTGTCCTGGCGGGTTGTCGGGACGTAAATTCATGTTTCATTTATAATTCTTAGCATGTCTTTTGCTAGTAAAAGCTTGACTTTGAAGCAAAGGATTACTTTCTATTTCTTACTGTTTTTTTTAACCTTTTTGTCCCTGTTCTTTGTCATAGTTTACAGCGTCACCTGGCCATCTGCCACGTCTTTGCTGCAGAACACCTTTATTTAGAGGCCAGTTTCTGCTGATTTAAGTACACGCTTTTCACAAACAGTCCGAGCACAGTCTATTCTGACGAGCCCGGTGAAACATGAATGACAACAATAAATTAGCTTAAAGGTACAAGCAAACTTTCCATGAAGGAAGCGTTCAGAGTGCGCTGATGGATTGGAGGTTTAGAATTGACACGGACACAATGGGGTTATTAGCCTAAAAGAACATCCTGGCGGTTTACATGTTGCCCATTCAAAATGTACTTGTTCAGAACTGGCTGGACTTTATGGTGTGCGCCGCAGCCTGCCATAATTTTGTTCTGCATGTCCTCATGAGCTAGCTTTGTTTGCTGTACAGGGTTGGGTTGAGACCATGGCCCTGGACCGGAACATACGCTGCTGCGCCCAGAGCCTGCCACATGGTCTACTTTTTACCGGCATGGCTTTATTCATTCACAACTATCCTTCCGCCACGCCATGACCATGGTCGGACCAGGTGGGACTTTCTGGTGTGCACTGCAGCCTGCCATAATTTTGTTCTGCACGTCCTCATGAGCTAGCTTTGTTTGCAGTGCCTGTTGAAAATGTGCAGGTTTGGACCGGGCTGGACTTTATGGTGTGCACCACAGCCTGCCATACATGCCCATGGATTGGAGCATATGCTGCCACGCCCGGAGCATATCCTGCCGCCATGCCTGGAACGTATTCTGGTGCTTGGACTACTTTTGACAGGAACGGCTCAATTCAAGAACTGCTCATCCAAACAACTTTACACAAGACACTGCATGTCCTTGGGTCCTGAGCAATAAACCTACTGAACTTCAACTTCATACAGTGCCGGGTTCTAGAGATATTGGTGCCACAGAGAGACAGACGGACGGACAGACATAGATTTCTGGCTTTATAGATAGATATCACATCATGACTCTTTTCCAAAGCAAAACACAAGTTTGTCGATTGATTTTCAACCTTCCAGGAATACAGCTGTGAGCAATTTAATGCAATCTTAGTCATACTCATATTATCTTTTAATGCTGTCCATATTGGCTTATAGTTTGTCTTCTCGGTATGATTTACCAACAACATAGCTCATAAATGTGATGCTTTACAGGCAGCTGCAGCTCAATGAGATGCATCTCAGCTCCATGGTGTCTTATTTCAGACCATGCAATTAGCAACAGCTCCATTGGGGTGAATGACATAGCACATTATTTATTTTTTTTATTTTATTTTATTTAACCTTTATTTTACAGGCAAGTCTCACTGACATAAAAATCTCTTTTAGAGAGACCTGGCCAAGACGGCAGCATGAAAAAATTTAAAGAGCAAATATGACCCGCTGCCCTCATGTAGGCAGTGAAGAGGGCGTCATCTTCGAAATAATTGAAAATCTTTTGTTCTGCTAATGAACAGTTTCTGATTTGCTGGATCTTGGTGCATTTTGTAGTTGTGACGGAGATGATTCAGGTTCTGGTTCTTGTGTTATTTATCCTATAAATTTATATATGAGCTGTTTGTGATACACGATGAATGTCCCCTTGGGGTCAATAACATATCATCATATTCCTCATCATTACCACATTCTTCTCTATCATTATCTTCGTTTCCAGCAGCCCCTGCTTCAACTACAATACAATACGACATTAAACTGACAAATAAGTATTCATTAAGAAAGATGCAGGACGCAGAGAAACTCATTCACACTCACAATCGCACCTACGGGAAATTTTAGAGAAAATGGAGATATCTGGAGGAAACCCATGCAGACAAGAGAGACCCCAGCTGGATCTGGAGTCTAGATCTTCTTGCTGTGAGGCGATAATGCTGAACATTGAGCTACCATTCCAAATCAGGCCTTGTGTTCTTCAAAAGATGTAAGACGAAACAACAAAAGACCAGGCAGGTGGACATGTTCTAGAACAACATGCCAAATTCAATCCTTAAGAATCATGCTGCGATTCAAGCAGCCATGTGATATTTGGATCAAGTTCGACCAAGAGAAGGTATCAGAAGTAGAAAAGACAAAAGTTTGCCTTGAGGCCTTGCACAAACAACACAGAAAAAGCCTGAATCACTGCATCCTGAGCCTTGCAAGATGTCTTCTTTGTCTTGAAAGTCCGATTTGGAATGATGTACCAGGGCCTTAAATGTTTACTGTAATGGATTACCTGTCTCAAGCAACATTCACATCTTTGCTCGTCGAAAAGGCACGGTGATCAATCTGAATCACTCAATCAAGCTGAAAATTTATGGTATGACTTGGAAAATGGTCGGCAGTAATGCACAATCAATGTGATTTGGAGTTGATCGGCTAAACAAACAGACTCCTCTGACAAGTGTAAGGAAGTGAGGCAATCTGTATCTCTACCTACTGAAGCAGCCGTGTGCAAAGGAGGACCAAGGCACCCTTCCTGAAAAGAAATACTATTTATTGACTTACACACTTAATTTCTTAAGTCTTATGTCAATGCTCAAATGATTTTGTTTGCCATTCTTTGACTGAGATAATACTATCACCTTACTGAGATGCAGTGTGTCTCATCTGACTGTTTTCTACTTAGTTATAATGTGTTTGTAATGGGGTTGGGAACTGCCTGGCTTTGTGCGCTATTCGCATCCCAGCATGACGTATAGGCCTGTTTTGATTGGATAAAATCAGGGTGAATGGCGTCATTGATTGGGTGGGAAGATGGATGGTGGGCAGACAGCCATTAAACGTGACCCCTCCTCNCCCCCCCCCCCCGCCCGTGTCAGAGTCAGAGCTCGGAGTAAATCATAGACTCTGCTGAAGGCAGCATAGATCACCGCTAACAACACTGCATCAACAAGCAGACAAGTGCAGAATAAATACCACAGGAGACAGAGAGCAACTTTAATAAACATGTTTTTCATTTGAGATTTCTCACCACAAAAATGTCAATCTTTAAAGGTCATCTGAAGTTATACCGAGTCTTAAAATCCTTTTTAATAAAAAAGAAAATATATCTGCTGGGGGGATGATAATATTTGCTGTTCTCTCTGGAGTTTTACATCAATCAAATGGCAATATTATGAAAAAAATAAGTGCATTTCTCCACCAGTATAAAGACAGTTAAATAGAATTCTTTAAAAAAAAGATTAAATTGCATTGGACATTAGGAAAACAAATTTCTGGTGGTTTTAATAAAAATGAATTTTATAACTCAACGCAGGTGGTAAATGTTTCCTGTGCTGTAATTATATTTTTGCTTTATTAGATGCATAAAACTAGAGAGTGTGACAGAAAGCATGAAAGATGCCATGAGGTCATGAGTCTGACTCAAAGCCACAGCATCATAAAAACATGTCCAGCCTGCAAGATTCTATCACTGTTTTCAAGAAGTTCAACAAGTTCAAGGTTTATTGTCTTTTTTTCTTTCCTTTTACTCCATTACAACTCAATCTGCATGAAATTGTGTATTTTCCTGTGTTTTCTGTCAAATATTTTGCTTTGCATTGTGTCTCAAACATCTCAGTCCATCATCTCAACATAGCGCTCAGGAAAACATCCCTGCTGCTGGCAAAGATGAGCCAATGTAGTCAAAATCAATAACGGTTATGTTCCACATGTTTTGTCTAACTATAGTCAAGAAAATATAATCAAATCATATTGCAAAGAGACGGCTCTTTAAAGCTTAAAGATTAAATTACATCCCTTTTAGTTTGTTCTCAGCACCAGGGGAACCAGACTGAAAGAGCCTCTTCCTAATACAAGCCAAAGCTACTCATAAGAGACAATGGCATCAGATGCTGCCACTCATCCATGATGCTATTGAGAAAGTCTCAGAGAGTGGAGAAGGGTTTAGCAGAGGGTTTCTTTTTGTTTTACCAGAACAGGTTTCCATTCTATTCTCTTGGAAAGCAATAAAAACAAACTGTGGATGTTAGTAGGCGAGGGAGCTTCATCAATTTTTCTTGTTTATGGAAGCGACAGGAGACCGCTCGGCTATTGTGTCTGCCTCTCTGCTGCAATTGGTACAATACTCAGGACAAGGATTTAACCAGCTCCATCTGCTTCCTCCTGAACTCCACTTTCTCTTCCTGTCTGCCTCCTCATCCCGATCATTTCTTCAAAATTCATCTTTTTCGCCTAACCCAGGATCTGACAGTCCACCGTGCTCATCTCCCTCTTTCTTCCCTCCTCCTACCTCCATCATTGACTTCATTGACCCTCTGACAGCCTTGCCTTGACATTCAGAGGAGACTGTGTTCTTCTCCTGTTTGTCTCTGTCAACACAGCTCACAGTATTTGATCCATGCACGCTCTGTCAATAGGCAACACGGCACGGCCTGCAGAAGCCGACTGGAAGAGACTTACACTTCCAACTGCCATCAAGCAAAATCCTTTTTCATACAGCTGTGAGCTGCTCTTACCTGTTCTCTGTGAAGTGCTCAGATTTTCACAGCCACAAGTTAAAGGTCTGTTTGTATGTGTAAGTGGGTAAAGGCACAGATTTAAAGTAAGGCTGTGACTTGTGATGTACTGGAGGCAAACCTAGCTTAGCTCACTTTATTTATGCTTTTAGGCCCTTTTATACTTTGCACTGAAATACAATCTATGCATCTAGATACTTTATCTGGATAATACATCCCATATCGGGACTTATCTGGATTCTGCCTGCACTGTGATCAGATCTCAAAAGACGCTGTAAAGGCCATGTTTACTCCTTGATGACTAAACCAAATAACTAAAAAGTGTGAAAGTGTAACAAGTCACAATTCAAAATAGCTTTATTAACATGAGTAGAATTGGAGGCAGGGTGATGTTCACAACTTGTGGGTGGATTTTTATATCACAAACATGTTCCGGCTAACTGTAACCGAGATTTCATCATAATGTGAAAAGATCACAGCAAGACTGGATTGCGTTACAATTCATCAATGCGTTCTGCAAGCTTTTACACTTTGCATTATCTTGTCATTTTTCCTAGCTAACATACCTGGATAAAGACTGCGTGTTAATACAAGTGCAAAATACAGTTTTGTTTTGTTTTTTCACAATTTTAGAATAACATCACACATTAATCCTATAGGCTAGTATAATATTAAGTAGCATCAATTTGGAGGCATAAAGTAATGTTAAATAATAATGTTTTTTTTTTTAAATAAGATGTTGTGGCTGTACTTTGCCTTTTAATGATCACTGCTTTGGCATCATAAATTTCCCTCCTTCCTATTTACCATTATATCAGTATTGATGGTTGTCTTCCCCATACTGCAAGATCTAATAGTTATTAAAGACTCCTCTGCTCCAGCCTGTAATCGTGACCTAACCTGTCATCATCAAAGCGATTGAAAACAGAAGGACGTAAGTGAGTTACAGTAATGCATTCCACTCGTGTAGTCACTCTGATTTGAGAGTTATGTGCAAAGACCAAGTCTTAAATCTTAATAATTTCAGAGATAGATTACATCAGTCTATCGCACCACAGCAGAGACATTCTACATGCATTACTTTCTGTCTTCCTGGATTCTTTCCCACTCGATTTGAGCGTCTGCTGCTGTGCAAATACAGGAAGAACGGTAGACACCATTGACTCAGACTCTCCACCTACAGCAGACGACACGTTATTCTATTGATTGACATCACGGGCAGCTTAAGTACCACACACCGTGTTGAACGGCACAGGAAACAGGTTGCAACATGTGGGTTTCACCTTTTGGAGAAAATATCTATCCATGCTGTATTGAAACGTAAACTGTAGTGGGACACAGGCATGGAAGATCCATATACTTCATACAAAGTAGAACATTCAAAGCAAAAAAATCATCTTGCAAGGCTCAAGATGCAGTGATTCAGGTTCTTTGGGTGATCTTGGTGCAGGCAAACTGTTGCCTTTTGTCTTTTCTACTTCTGAAATGGCTGTAACTGGTTCAAAATTCCATTGCTAGCCTTCCTCCATGAGCACTGTTCATACAACATAAACGCAGATCATCCGTGAATATACGCACATTTATAACTGACATCTAAGAGATTTGAAGGACTCCAAAATTAGCTTAGATTCTTGGCCAGATATCTTTAGGAAGTTGAAGATCAATGGTTTCGACAAAGCCACATTGAGAAATTTCTGCAGTAAGTTGTAAAAAGATGAGAAAATAGTGAGCATTCTACGCCCCCTACAGGTAGGAAGCGGCATAAAAATAACTCCAGTTCGTGTGCGATGCTCTATGACCTGCTCACTGGTCTGCTTCATTGTTTCATCCTCCATCTTTTATGCCTACCTTTTGTCATAGTACTATACAAAAAGCAATAGATTGATGCTACAGTCAAAAAGCATGAATGCAACTTTTTAGTCTTTTGCCTTTCCTGATCAGCTGCTTTTATTCTGATAAATGTGCAGGAACCATCTGATGCAGGATAACAGCTGATAGCAAGCTTTAACCTTTGGAAGCGGCTCTGAACTGATATCATCAAGTTATTTATACTCTGATACCATCTATAGTCTCAGCTTCTACTTTGGCACTATTTTGTAATACAGTGATGCAGGTATTAAGTGTAAGATTAAGATTTATTTCAAGTCAAACTGGGAACAACATCCATATATAGTTTTCTAGATTTAACTGCAAATGTAAGGAACCAAATCTTGGGTATTCACGTGTTTACCACCTGAATTCAGACACGAATAGTACTTCTAAGTGTTTTTTCCCATAATGAATGGCGTGATAAACGCATCCTCACTGACTGACACAGAAGATAAGTGACAAGAGAAAAAGACATTTCAACCGCGAGAGCTACAGGTAAATACACCCGAGAGAACAACCTCCATCTCGACTCCTGCATCTCCCATCTCCCCCTTTCTTCTTTCTTTAAAGTCACCGACTCTACCTCGTCCTTCTTCCACCTCGTCCTCGGTGCCACCCTCCACCTCCTCCCTTTCACCTCGCCTCTTGCTGTGTGTCGTCGTGACAACACAGCAGCCACCCCATTATAATGCCTGCTATGTGTAAGTGGAGTTGCTAATTTGCCACTGTTGGTTTCTCTCTTTTCTCTCTTTTGACCCTTTGAAATAGAAATTGCAAAAAAAAAAAAAAAAANGGAAGAGGTAAGGGAGGTGGGGGGGGTAGAAGAGCTCTACCAATCATTTAGCACTTCCCTGTTTTGCTTTTATCCATCCTTAGAGCTGCTTTCTACATTTGCTTTTGTAGCTCCTCTAAAAAGTGGCTGTGTAAGGGAGCAGCTGTGTGAAGTTTATTAGGTTGATCACACACACACTTTTTTTTCTACATAAGCATCTTTCCCTCCTCTCTCTTACACACACTCACCTTTCCACAAAGAGAGAAGAGCAGTGTATAGAGCTATTAGATTCACTGATGAGGACGCCTGTATCAAAGAGAATCCACGATGAGAACAAATGTACAGAGCAGATGAAACGCCTCCTTTGTGTTTGGCTCCAGGAGCACAACACCTTCTAATGAGAAGCTGTGTATCATGGTGTGTGTCTGTGTATCACAGTGTGTGTGTGTGTGTGTGTGTGTGTCTGAGTGTAAGTGTTTGATTAGTAAATGTACCTTCTCATATTTGTTTTGCTGTATACAGTGTGCTCGAATGTGTTTGGAATCATGTTTGATTGTGTATCAGCACAGGTAGACTGACAGATGTGTGTGTATGTGGTTGTGTGTGCATGTGTGTGTGTAATCTCCCTGATAAGGTAGGCAGATAGACAAGGGTATTGAGGATGAGATAGCAGGATGGGCTTAAAAGCTGAAGCTGCAAATCACTTAACCTGGGGCTAATGGGCTTATAGGCTGTACTACGCTTCACACACACACACACGCACACACACACATAATCAATCTTTCCCACTTCTCACTTACATACACACCCACAAAGAACAATAACATTTCTGCAAGTGTTGCCCCCTGAAGCCGCAATAATCCTCATTTGAAATGTTAACTTTTAAATCATGTCCATGCATAATGCCAGCTCTAAAAAATGACTAATTTATCAGCGAGCCGCTGATTTACGACTCCACCATCTTTCTAACTGGCGTCCTCATCGCTTTTGCTCGCGTGATCTATGTATTTGCGCAGGTATTCTGTGATGTTCCCACTGTCACCCTCCGCATGTTCATTCATCATCATTTGCACCGGTGTTGCGTCACGTGTGGGCGTCACATGAATATGCAACATAAGCTTTCGTGGACGTATACGTGGTTCACAAATTTGGAACTTCTGCCGTCAGGATGAAGCAGGAAGTGATGTATTAGTCAGTATTTTTCAGACTGTGATCTGACTTGAGTGTACATATTCTCCCTGATGCACACTTGAATCATTTGTGCCCAGCAAAAAGGTTTGGGGGCTTTCATCTGCAGTCACTTGAAAACCTGAGAGTGGAGCTCGCAGATGGTGTGGGCATTTATATACACGTGCACACGCACACACACACACACACACACACACACAAATGCATACATGAAAAAGGAAAATGCTGTGAAAAAGTGAGTAGGGTGCACATGCAAGCTAGGGAACAAGGGAGCTGTCACTTGCCTGTCATTCAAATAAGCAGTGCCTGCTAGTCATACACACACACTCACACACACACACCGTTCCTCCATACAGGGTCACATATGGTGGGCCATTCTCCTGGTCAGCAGCTCATTACATTTCTCATTATGTCTTTACACACATTTGGTTGTTCCTCTGCACCTGTTGAAGTGTGATATACGGCTCTCTGTTTACACCTGCTCCTCCTCCTCCTGTTCCTTCCTCCATCGCTCCATCTCACCCTCCTGCCCTCCGTCTCACACTTACCTCCGTATCAGTCCATCTGTCTACCTGTCTCCCTGCCCGTTTATCTGCACCTGCCTCTCCGTCCTCCCTGTGTATCCGACAGACCACGCTGTTGCCAAGGCTACGGCAGCTATTGTGTACCCGGTTGCCAGGTGACTGGTCGCCGTGGCGATGATCAAGAATTCTGAAGCGCCACCGCTGCTGCCACTCCTCCTCCTCCTCCTCCTCCTCCTCCTTCCCGTTAGGGTTTCTCGATAGATAAATCTTCACCATTTTTTCCCTTTTCCCCTCAATCGCTGTCGTTCCCTCCCTCCTGTCGACGCTTGTAGAAGAAAATCACGGCGACCTTTAAGGGGAGCGAAGGAACAATGGAGGAATGGGATGGATGGATGGCTTGTTTGTTTTCATTTCCTACGCCTCTCTCTTTCATACATATGCACTTTCTCTCTTTGCCCCCAACACCACTTTTCTTTTTTCCCCATCAGTCTAACGTTGTCCAGCCTGGCTGCTTCAATAATGAATTGTCTCTGCTTTTGTTGCCGCCGCTCTCATTTCCCTTGCTGCCCACTTGTTTGATCACCCNTCTTCTTCTACTTCTTCTTCTTCTCCCACTCCATCCTTGTGTTTTATTTCACCAAACAGCAGACTGTGAGTGGCCTTTGCTCAGTCGCTCCCTCTGCTTCGTCTTTGTTCGTTCTGGCACTCAGGGTAACGCAGCACACTTGGCCTTCCTCGGTCTCGCACCTCCAGGTTCTCCTTCTACCACTTCTTCTTTTTCCATTTTCACTATAATCACCTTCTTCCTCCTCTCCTCTTTTTTCCTCCTCATCACTGGACATTTTTGTCAGGAGTGGGGCTCTTATCCATCTTAATGTGTTTTAATGTGGTACTGAAAGATGGAGGGAGATAAAATTGTTGCATCGGTTTTAACGATATACTGTAGTTTATTACATCTGATGCTAGTATTTTTTTTTTAGTTCATTTATTTGAAATTTAGCAACGTTCAAGCCATAAAAGTAAAAAGCATCTAATTTTACCCCCAGAATTTTATTTTTGACATCAAGGAGAAAGTTTGTGACACTAAACTCTATTGAAACCCAGGATAAAGATGGTAATGAGGAACTCATATCTATGCATGTGGAATCTTATTAAAATGTGAACCATATCTCATTTTTCATCAAAAGCCAGTATTAGTCCCCAGCAGGCTGATGCGCTTGTCCAGCCCAAGTGGGTGTGATCGGAGAGAGAAATGAGGGCAGCTCCAGCAACACTTCAAATGTTGCCTTCACAAAAAGATTCATGTTTTGACTCGAAATTACATAGAATTTTGAGGATATATGAGCCAAAACAAAAGTAGCCAAAAAAAAAAAAAAAAAAAAAAAAAAAAAGGAAGAAACTAGTTTACAAGTTTGATGCAATCAGATGGATTATTTTACAAATTTTGGGTTTCAGACAGTAATCAGTGTAGGAAATTATGCTGCTGAAGTAACCTTGCCTGCTCACACACCCTCTGAATGCTCTATCTTCAGCCAGCTGGCTGCTGTGTGTGTGTGTCTGTGTGCGTATGTGTGTCTGAATGTATGAGCGACATAAAATGCAGGTGATTGCGGTTTCCTGTGTGTGACGGCGAGTCCTGATGTGTGTGTGCAGCTTAATCCATGTGTGACGAGGCCTGTCCCCTGATGAGTTCCTAGCTTAGCCTGATGCGCCGTTGATTTGTATGGAAATATGGCGTGTTCACACAGCAGGTCCAACGGCCTTCCCTCCCTCTCCCATCAGTGCCCAGCTGAGGGACACTGTGTTCTTTCATTTGATTGTGTGTGTGTGCATGTATGTGTGCATACCTGTATGTGAGACATAGATTAAAAAGACAGAGAGAGACAGAATAGAAATATTGAGTGACTATCCGTGTGACAGAGTTAGCGTCTGTGGCTAAAAAGATGAAAACAAAAGATTGTGTAAATAGCGTGTGATCTCTTCAAACGTGTGAGAGTGTGTGTGGGTGTGTGTCACATAAATTCAATGTGTTGGTGTTTCCATATAAGTGTGCGAACTCACATCTGTCTCCTGATGATACAATTGGTCAATCTTCGAGGTGTTAATTGACAGGCTCTCTCTCACACACACACGCACACACACATGCACACACTTGCCCCAACAGAATCCATAGGGTGAAATATAATGACCAGAAGTACCATTTAACATCCTCCTATCAACGCCATCCATCCTTTTGTTGACTGCCCCTTCATCCTCTTGTCCTCCTCTTCCTCCCTCTCAAGATGAGTCACTGCTGCCCTTTTTATTTATCCTCCTCTTCATCTTTTTGTCCTCTTTTGTCTTCCTTCCTCCATTTTCCCCCATATGTAAGTCTTTCATTACTTTCTTCTTCCCTATTACTGTCCCTCTCCTCTTCCTCTGTCTGTCTTTCCCTCCTCCTTTCTTTCCCCTCCCTCTCTACCCTTCCGTCTCTTCCCTTCTTCTCTTTCTGTATTCTTTTAAAGTCACAGCGCTATTCTGTTCACATGCTCTATCACTAAATGACAAACCAGAGACAGCTTCTGCCGCCTTAAAGGCCAAAGCAAGACATCCATGAATCTCTCTCTCTCTCCCCCCTCCCTCCATCCCTCCTTCCAGGCATCATTCCGTCTAAAACTAAACATAACGGCCCTCGTCATGGGAAGAAAATATTACAAGGAAACAAAAGATACAGTCGTACTGCATGTGTTTTGACACACATTATAGATCAAGTTGCAGAGGAAAAACAAGCCTAATCTCACGATACCCAAACTCTTATTTGCACCTTTGGAGGATCATAAATATTTATGAGGTGGATTATTCCAAACCATAGCCAGCATCATTAAATACACGCAAGTTATATGAAGATGGGATGTTTTATGGGCAAAGACGAGGAAATTGAATTTTGTTTGCACGGAGTCCCTGCAGGTTTTTTATTTACCACTACATCACTGTATAAATCATTTCACTGAAAACATTGTTTTTTTTGTTAAAGATAAGATCAGATGATGAGTTTTCATCACTCCAACTGATGATTTCCCTGAAAATATTGACATGAGCGCTACATAAAACAATCAGGAATGGTGTCCTGTGTATATGCTCCACAGAGGGCGATCAGAAAGAAAGGCTCTGATTGGTGCAATTTACAATAATCAGCCTTCACCGCAGGCAAGCCTTTGAAAAAGACGGACTTGCATTAAGTGTTTGGAACTATTATTAGTTTACTGCTGTGCTTTGTGCTGAAGTTTGATCAAAGTTTCTTTCTCCTGCAGTTATTACACTCTGATTCTCAGCCCACTATGATCCAGAAACTAATGGAATCTACCAGCCACATTGGTGAGAATGTGTGGAAAAGTCTTTTATCTCGCCGATTATCCAGGCTTCAAACTACCAATGCCTTTTTAATCATGTGTGTAACTGGTGTTGTCTGTATCTGGATTGTGTTTGGTGCTTCTGGGTTTGCTTGGCAAAAATAACTTTAACTGAAGGCCAATGCATTTAAATCTATATGAAGTCCAGACCGGGCACAAAAATTTTGCCGCAACCTGATCCAGACGGCTTACAACTGACACGTTGCTACCCTGTCCCTTTGCTGTTTTGGTTCGCTTTTATTTTGGTACTTCCTGTCACAAAGGGAAAGTCTTATTTTGAAAGAAATGTAGTCTGTACAGGATAGTGGATAATTTAGCATAAACTGTAAAAAAGAGACACAAAAAGCAGAGATGTCAGGCGGAACAGGAAATTACCAGAAGCGATGTGGTTACATTTGTAAAATTTTATTCTATTGCATTTCCTTATGATTATTAGAAGAAGTAAAGGACCATACCACCCATTTTGCATGTTTGATCCTAATATATTCAATTTTCATAAACATAAGGTTACTGACAATCATTTCCCAAAGCATACTACTGGAACAGTGAATTAAAAATGTTTTTCCTACCTTCCAGACCTCCATTGGTTTCTGGTACGCTATTAAAATCAACTTGAAACGTTCTTGGGATAGGTAATCCATCATCACCAACAAGATGTGTATTCAGGTTTTTACTGAAGTTACATAATTTTAGCATTTAAGCGCAATAAAAAGTGTGGAGTGAATGTATGCCTCCACCGGGGAATATAGTCCCAAAAGAAGACCTGCGTTTATGGAAAAATTTAAAGGACCGTGACTTCATAAGGCTGTGTAACTATTAGCAGGAGAAACATGGATTTTTAAGATGGGTGTATCACTTGAATATTTGATTTTGAAAGATTAAGAGATTTTGCAAAATATCATGAAAGCTGAAATACGGTTTTATCCTTTGGGAAATGATTGTCAGTAATATAACATGTATGAAAATTGAATATATTAGACTCAAACATGCAAAATGGGTGGTATGGTCCTTTAATGCTCCATGTAAACACAACTACTGTCTTTTTATCTTATTTTTGACCCCCAATAAGAAGCCATAAGCTCCCCTGTCTTCCTGTCGTAAAACACATAATAGATTATGATGTGGAATATGAGACGGTGACAGTTCTGCTGATGGCGTCGCACATGTCATCATGACATCATCACAAAGCGCCATAACCTCCCTGCCCTTGAAATTCTTCAGCTTATCAAGTGTATTACGCTGAATTCTGCCTGTGGGGACGATCAACCAATCAACCAATCACCCGCGTGATGACATCAGAGCAAGATTCACTTTATGGCCCAGTTTTATGCTACTCCTCCTCTACAAATTGTGATATGTGTGTGCTATAAGATAAATACAAGTCATATGACCCTGTGTGTATATTTGTGTGTGCGTGTGTGTGTGGCTATGCACAGAACTGCAGCATAAATTTAGCCCTCATAAATTTGCTTTATTGTAGTACGTCGGTGTATGTTTGTGGAAGCGTGAGTGGACTTGGTTTTCACTATCCTTCGACCCCCAAAGTGTCCCCGTGAGAATAGATAACTTTAAAAAGTGCTCTCTTGTGAGTCCTTCATCCTGCGCTTTATTAGAAAATGTCTGTTTTTAAGGTGTAGTTTACAAGTTAAGGGGTGGTATAGTCTTCACCAGTAAACTAAAATGTGAACTCTGTGTGCGTTGAGTACATTTAAACGGAAACATGAAATTTAAGCATTTCATCTCCGAGCAGAGGGTGAGAGAGAGAGAGAGAGAGAGAGAGAGAGAGAGAGAGAGAGAGAATATCTCCACTGAGGCCCAAAAACTCCTCTGACTTCACCTTTTGGGCCAATAAAAAGACAGACTTCGCTATCATTACTTTAAAGGGTCATACCAGTGATTTTACATGTTTGAGCCCAATAAATACAATGAACATACATGTGACATTACTGCCAACCACTTTCCAAAAAAAAAAACAACAAAAAAACAAACAAACAAGCTTTTACTTCGAGAAAACTTCACTCAAATACTTAGCCGAACACATGGTAACATTAATTTAACACACACAGACGCACACACACACACACACACACAGTGGCCTTTTATGATATTTGGAACTTAAAAGTAAATGACAAAAGCGGGGAGCATTTAAGGAAATGTGTTTTGGGAGAGATTTAGGGAAGGAAAGTGGGTAGCGTGCATTAAAAAGGTTCTTTCCTTTATGCTAGTGTGCATAAAGCACCTTTATATCATTTTAGATAATTTCTCGCTCATACTGTCTCCAGCTGAATCACAGTCCCTCCTTTTATCAGCCTTTTTATCACTCCATCCTCTTAACAAGCATTTTCCTGTCTCCTTTTGCTAAGTACTGTCTTTCCGTCTTGTCAATCTTCCCATTTTGCCAGCTCTCATTCACATTCCTCTCTCTTTGACATCAGTCCATCTCTGTCTCTGCATTTATGTACTTACACATTTTCGGTTTGATGAAATGATGTTGCGTAGGTGTTCCGCGGTATCTTGAATCAATCAGGCCTACATTGAGTGCATAATATAATCTTTGTGATGTTTTTATGTGTTTTTAATGCATTCCTGTCATTATTGCTGCCTGGGGAGGAATAAAGTTGATTGAATAGAAATGTTTGAAATTGAATATCTTCCTTGTTTGTCTTCATATCTTATTTCCCGGCTTTCCGACGCTCTCTTGGGATGCCTGCCTCCCGACTTCTGCCTTTGTATTTCTTTCTGAATCCTTTCTTCCTTTTACTCTAGCGTGTTTAAGCACCTCAATGCCCCTCCTGTGACGTGAAGAAAAACATACGTGAATTTATTGCGCAATCATGTTTCATTTTCATGGATAAAATGCACAACAAGATTTATGTCGCCTGCAATCCCTCCCACGTTTTCCTTTTCCGTTCTTTCATTTCAATTTCTTCTCTTCCTCTGTCATCATTCACTGGCTGTCTTTCCAGGACCCCCCTCCCCCCCTTCTCTCTCTCTTTCTCATAAAAGAAATGGGGCAGACACTCCATATATTTATGGTACTGGCACACACCCATAAATACACACAGGAAGTGACAGACAAAACAAGGGACACAGAAAGAGAGAGAGATTCTGTGAACACCACCTCACCGAGACACTCAGAACATAATTATGACACATTGTCCTGTGTCTCGCTTTTGTCTTCAACAGCTACCAACAGTTCTCGTCTTTCTCACACACTCACATAAATACACAACAACACATACACAATGCTGTGTGAATCTGCACGCTTTGGGTAGAACGACAAGATGCATGCACAAACAGAGATCTAATCAAACATACACACAAATTCACACAATCTCATGCACATACACTAATGCGGACGTACACACACACATCAGTCTTTTCTTGCATTGTGTTTGCTTAGTGCCTTTGTTCCATCCATCACGCCGTGACAGCCAGTCACTCTGGATTAAAGCTGCAACAGAGAAATCGCTGCTGAAATATATAAATAAGAAGACAATTAAAGCAGCTGAGTTGAGGCGAGGCAACAAGTGGCGCCATGTAGTAACGTTTCCTTCCAGCAGAGGGGGGTGCTGAGCTTCCAAGTCTCAGAGAGGAGAAAGAGGAGGGTGCTGCTGGTCTGAGCTCTGGTTTCCTTTGTTAGTTCTCCATCATTTTCTTCACTCCTACAAATAATGTGTGTATGATCACATGGGAGCGTGCTTGTGTGTGCGTTGGCAGCGGATTGGCTTGATGGTGACCTCACCCCTCGCAATTTATTTTCATCTGAACTGGAAAATAGTTCAAGAACGTCAGTTAAAAAACACAGCCCTCTTTCTCACCATCGATCATCTCGCGCAACTCAAACACACAGTCGGCCCCTGGAGCCCCCAGCAGCATCATTCATAGGCCTGTCTGATCATGAATAAAAATGATTCATGTGTTTTGGGTTTGGTGAAAAAGCAAAGCTCCAGCCTTGGAGCTCGGAAAACTGGGAATAGCAGAAAAGATAGACGATAAGACAGGCAGTCGGTGAGGATATGGAGCAAGAAATGACCAGAGAACTGAAAATAAAGGGCGAGACTTGTGAGGAAGGAGTGAAAGTGGCCTGGAAAAGAGAAGGAAAGAGGGGAAAAAAGACCGCCAGCTGCTCCTGATTCCGTGTTGGAGTTGAGTGGCATTTTTATGAAGAAAAGACACGCAAGCCAGGACGCCGAACTGCACCCACTTCACCACAGTCTAACACACACAACACACACATTCCAGGGTGAAATGGCCTGCACCTCTGCAAACACTAGGACTGCTATGTATGCGTGTGTGTGTGTGTGTGTAAGAGCAACAAG